>JAQQPU010000746.1:72109-84912 GCA_029168905.1 Artemia sp. Kazakhstan ARC1039 | reverse complement strand
GCCCCCCCCCCCCTCCGTGCCCTTTTTTCCTCAAACCCACCCGATAAGAATATTGAGATAGTTTTTTTTTTTTTAAACAGTTCAAAGACCATATAATGAAAACTCCGGGGTCGACACAGCCCCCCAGGGTCCGAGGGCAGGTGTTGTAAGTTATACCCTGGGGGAATATATGGTTCTTATTGAAGCGATGCGCGTAAAAACTTCAAATATGGCTCATTTGATTGGAAATTAAAAGTTATAATTCAGTTTTTTAGAGTCAAAAGAGCTTGGAGGGCAACTAGCCCCCCCCCCCCCACACCCCTTTTTCCCCAAATGCATCCAATAAAATTTTGAGATAGCCATTAAGTTAAAATTGCTCAAAAGTCACATAACAAAAACTCAGGTGGCGTCACAATCCCCCAGGGCCCGGGGGCAGGTGTTGTAAGTTATGCCCTGGGGCATATATGGATCTTATGAAAAGGATGCTCTTATAAACTTCAGAGAGGGCTCATTTGATCGGAAATTGAAAGTTCGAGCTCACTGTTTAATAGTCAAAAGAGATCCGAGGGCAGCTAGCCCCCCCCCCTCCACGCCTTCTTTTTCCAAACCCATCTGATGAAAATTTTGAGATAGACATTTTGTTAAAAATAGTTCAAAGGTCGAATAAGAAAAAATCCGATGTCAATACATCCCCCCAGGGCCCAGGGGAAGGCGTTCTAAGTTATGCCCTAAGGGTATGTATAGTTCTAATGAAAGGGATGCTCGTATAAACTTCATAGGGGAATCATTTGATTGGAAATTGAAAGTTCTAGTTCACTTTCAAGTTGAAAGTTCTAGTAAAGAGAGTTAAGGGCAACTATCCCCCCCCACGCTCTTTTTTCCCCAAACCCATCCGCTACAAATTTTGAGATAGCCAGTCATTTGGAAATTGTTCAAAAATTAAATAACAAAAACTCCCCCCAGGGACCAGGGGATAAACGTTGTAAGTGTTGTCCTGAAGGCGTATATGGTTCTTATGAAAGGGATGATCGTACAAACTTCAGAGGGGGCTCATTTGATTGGAATTGAAAGTTCTAGTTCAATTTTATGAGTCAAAAGATATCCTAGGTCAACTATCCCCCCACCCACACATACACCCTTTTTCCCCAAGCCCATCCGATAAAAATTTTATAATATCCATTTCATTAAAAATAATTCAGAGGTCAGATAAGAAAAAGTCCTGTTTCGACGGAACCCGCCAGGGACCGGAGGCAGGCGTTATGAGTAGTGCTCTAGGGGCAGATATAGTTTTTATGGAAGGGATGTTTGGAGAGGGCTCATTTGATTGGAAATTGAAAGTTTTTGTTCACTTTTTAAGAGTCAAAAGAGCTCGGAGGGCAACTAGTTCCCCCTCCTCCACGCCCTAAATGCATCAGATAAAAATTTGTAGGTATACATTTTGTTAAAAATAGTTCAAAGTTCTAATAACAAAAAACTCCGGTGTCGACACAGCCCCCCACAGCCCGGGGGTAGGCGTTGTAAGTTATGCCCTGGGGGCATATATGGTTGTTATGGAAGGGATGCTCGTATAACCTTCATAGAGGGCTCATTTGATTGTAAATTGAAAGTTGTAATTTACTTTTTGAGAGTCAAAAGTGATAGGAGGGTAGCTAGCCTCCCCCAACACTCCATTTATTTTTTCCCAGGGCCACTTCATATAAAAGAGGTCGTCGTATAAACTTCAAAGGGGTTCATTCGATTGGAAATCGAGAGTTCTAGTGCCCTTTTTAAGAGTCAAAAGTGATCGGTGGGCAACTGCCCCCCCCCCAAAGCCCTTTTTCCCCAAACACATCTAAAAATTTGAGGTTGCCATTTTGTTAAAAATAGTTCAAAGATAATATAACAAAAACTCCTTTACGTATGGCTCTTTCGTTAAAAATAGTTCAAAGGTCAGATAAAAACTCCTGTGTCGACACAATCCCCCCAGGGCCTGGGGGCAGGCATTGTAAGCTATGTTCTAGGGCCGTATGTGGTTCTTATGAAAGGGATGCTCGTATAAACTTCAGAGAGGGTTCATTTGAATAGAAATTTAAAGTTGTAGTTCATTTCCCCAGGGCCCAGGGAAGACGTTGTAAGTATTGCTCTGGGGGTATATATGGTTCTTATGGAAGGTATGCTCGTATAAACTTCGGAGGGCGCATATGATGGGAAATTGAAAGTTCTCGTTTACTTTTTAAGAGTCAAAAGAGATCGGAGGGCAAATAGCTCCCCCTATCCACGCCCTATTTTCCTAAAATCCATCCGATAAGAGCTTTGAGAGAGCCATTTTTTCAAAATAGTTCAAAGGTCATATAACAAAAACTCCGGTGTCGACACATCCCCCCAGGGCCCGGGGGGCAGGCATTGTAAGCTATGTTCTAGGGCCGTATGTGGTTCTTATGAAAGGGATGCTCGTATAAACTTCAGAGAGGGTTCATTTGAATAGAAATTTTAAGTTGTAGTTCATTTTCTCAGAGTGAAAAAAAATCGGAGGGCAACTAGCCCCACCTGCCTTCCATGTCTTTGGGTGTATCGGATGGATAAACCCATCCAATAAAAAATTCGAGGTGACAATTTTGTCAAAATAGTTCAATCATCAGATATTACAACTCCAGGGTCGACACAACCCCCCGGGGCCATAGGACAGGCATTGTAAGTTATACTCTGGGGATATATATGGTTCTTATAGAAGGGATACTTGTATAAACTTCAGAGAGGGCTCATTTGATTGAAAATAGAAATTTTTAGTTCACTTATAAAGAGTCAAAAGAGACCGAGGCTTAATTAGTCCCCACACACCCTTTTTCCCCAAACCCATCCGATAAAAATTTTGAGATAGCAATTTTGTTAAAAATAGTTCAAACATCAGATAATGAAAACTCCGAGGTTGACACAAACCCATTTTTTTACTTTGGTATTGTTACTTTGATACCGGTTTTGGTACTTTGATGAATATTTGACTTTTTTTAAAGTTTGATTTTGAAATAAGGAATTTTTAAAAACTTTATATTTTTTGCAATCAAAAACGAACCAAAATTAATTAAAAAAACTTTCCGAAAAATAAGTTTTTCAAAGAAAATTAAAGGCCATTTTAAACTTAAGCACAGCAGATACAAATATCTTTTAAAATTCAAACTCAAAACGACCAGAAATTACTATTAAAAAATAAATGAAACCCAAAACAAACAGAAATTAAATAAACAATCAATGCAATCAAACATACAATAGATATTAATATAAATTACAAGAAACAAGATCTAAATCTCTAGAAACAAGAATTTGGGTATGACCTCCTTCTCTCATTGTAAAAGTCTAGAACCTACTGCGTCATTGGCGCTTCACTGAAAACTATATGCGTCATGAACAGTCTTGGAAAGTATAAACAACATCAAATTGAATATTTGATATATAATGATACTAATTGTTGAAAGATCCATCAGTTCAAGAATTTATTTCACTGTAATTGTATTTTTATTTTCAATGCTATAAGAACTGGAAAAGAAATTGTTTGTAATATAATTCGTTTTCAGTTAAGCGCCAATGACGCAGTAGGCTTTTGGTTTTTATTTACAGTTAGGAAAGGAGGCAGCATCCAAACACTTGTTTGTAGTGAAACTGTATTCGTCTTTAACAACTTAAAAAAAGAGCTAATAAATTAAACTGAATATTTGATGGGTAATGATATTAATTGCTGAAAGCTCATCAGTTCAAAATGTTACTATAATTTTAATGTTTATTTTCAATATTAAGTACAAAAGAAAATATTTGTCATAAAATAGGTTTTCAGTAAAGCGCCAATGACGCAGTAGGTTCTAGACTTTTACAGTGAGAGAAGGAGGTCATACCCATACTCTTGTTTGTAGAGATTTTTGTTTGTTTCAAGCTTGATTTGCATATTCAATTGAAGTTTCACTCGTTTTAAGATTTATTTATTAATTTACAATTGTATCTATTGTATGTTTGTTTGCATCGATTGTTTATTTAATTTCTGTTCGTTTTAAGTTTCGTTTATACTTCAATAGGAAAATATTTTTTTTCGTTTTAAGCTTGATTTTCATATTCAATCTAAGCATTACTCGCTTAAACATCTATTTATTCATTTATATTATTACTTGTTGTATGTTTTTGCTATGATTGTTTATTTAATTTCTGATCGTTTTGGGTTTCATTTATTCTTTAATAGTAATATCTGGTCGTTTTGAGTTTGAATTTTAAAAGGTATTTGTATCTGCTGAGCTTAAGTTTAAAATGGACTTTACTTTTCTTTGAAAAAGTTATTTTTCGGAAAGTCTTTTTTAATTAATATCTCTTAAAGTCGTCGTGCAAGGCATCTCCGAGAAAATGAAGTTTTCTATATATTAAGAGTAAAGAATCTCAAATATTAGCTGTAGGGGATTGTACTGGTGTCACAGTGTTTGAATAGAAAAATGCCTCGGGGAAAAGCCGAAATGAATTTGGGCCTGTCTGAATTTCCAAGAAAAAAAAAGATTATAGCATAGTTTACTTGCATTATTTTCTCAGAAAATGGTAAGTGAAAATGCGTGATGCATCGATTTTTTTAATTCAGAGAGGGACTTTAATTCCATAATCCTAGTTTCTTTAGCGAGTCTATTTGTTTGTATTAGAAAGGCAATTAACGTTTTCATTTTTATTTTTCTCTCATTTCAGCCCAAACCTACCACATGCTTGCCTGTACAGCATATATTTTAGTGGGGCTGGCCCTCACAAGTGCAGTAATTGAGATGATACGACTCAGGTTTATTGAGAGTTTGAACAAACTCAAGTCATCTGTAAACCAACTGTTGGAATTAAGCAATAAAATGGGTATCCTTGTCCGTAAAGTTAGAGACCAAGCTATGTACGGAGATGGAGCAATTGATATTAATCTTATTAATGAAATGATGAAAGTTCAGCGCCAGATTGATCAAGTCCAAGCCGAAAATGGAGCAAATCCTTTTGATTCAATCTTTGACATCCCTACACAGCTACTGCTAGGCCCTCAGCTTAGTCCAAGCTTCTTATCTTTACGTAGCACAGACATAGAAGAATACGATAATGTGGAAATTAAGAAGCATGCTCCACCACTTGAATGGGAACACGACTGGGAAGATTTGTGGTTACAGCTTGAATCAGGGGAAAAAGTTTCATACCGACTAATGAAGATAGCTGAGGACTACAAGAATAAGTGCCAGGATAAATAGTATTATTCACACGTTTATTTACCTCAAATAACTCACTGGATAAATTAAAAAGTTGCGTTTTATCTTGTTTTACTATTGCGTGTAGAAAAGCAAATATGCATAAGAATATTTGGGTCAGTGAACAGTTAAATTTAGAACAGTGAACCATTAAACTATGTCATTTTTGCTTATTCTAATGTAGGACTTCCATTTCTTGTCAAATATCATAAACTAAGCTTTATATAAATAGATTGCTGCCTTAGTTTCAATAATGACTACGAAACGAGATTCAAGAAATTTACAAATTGTGTTTTCATTAATCTGTATATTGTATTAAAAAAACCAACCGTTATTGGTTTGAAAATAGTAACTGTTATCCAGTTTCAACTTAGAAGTATTTTATTATTTAAAAAAAACGAGCTTTAAGTTTTTGAAACGAATTTTGAAAATAAATTTTCACGAGCCTGAAAACGAATTTTGCAGAGGGGGAAAAATATTTTTTAACATCTAGAAGGGATAAGTTTGTTGTTTTTCTGTTTTTTAGCGAAAATGTCAAAGTGTTCCCCCTCCTCAATTGGCACTACTGGAACTAACAGGCAACTGCAACTTTGTAGAAAGATGTTTGAAGACTCTGCTCAAGGTTATTGATATTTTTTTTTTTTTTTTTTTTTTTGTATTATAGATTTATGGTTGAAAAGAGCAAAAAAAAGCTGCATCGATTGGTACATCCCTGAAGGTATAATTATTGGATCTGTTATCAATTTTGAACCAATGGAAATATCAAAATTATGATCATACATATTTGGGGGAGTGTTCATGAAGGGCGACTGACAAAAAGAACGCAGAAGGGGGCTTGCTGCCTTCTAATCACTTGGCTCTTCAAAAGGGCACTAGACTTTTCAATTTACAATTGAATTGACTCTATTGAAATTCTGTGCCTCCCCCCTTCATATTATATGGCCAAAAAACAAGTAAATAATGCATGGGAGGTACATGGTTCCTTACTCAGTCAGCGCTGTACCACTACCTTTGTAAGTATATCTACAAATATAAAGAAGGATGCTTAGAGCAAATAGTACTACAAAAGTTTCAACACTATTCTAAACCGAAAAAAAAATGCGAACAACGTGTCAAATGGTTATCCCCTCCCCCATATCAGTTGTTACTTAAAAAGAAGGCTGGTTCCCGGTACAAAAAAAAAAAAAAAAAAAAAAAAAAGGAGTAAAAATGCAAGTGTGACTTAGCCATAAGGCGATGGAACAAGGTGAAAATGTCTCGGCGTCTTGGCAAAGAGATTCGTGTACCATTTTCCGCTTGAACATATCATTCTAGAATGTGACCTATCTACGGCATTTGTAAGGGATAGCCTAAAAAAAATACCAGTTTAAAGTTGAAGTTAGTGAGAACAATGTTCTTTATTCCGCGAAAGTTAACAGAAGAGGTAATTCAAGAAGGCGTGAGTGTGTTGCTGCTTCTCCAACGATCTAACAGAAACCACGCACGGTAAGCCCAGTTAGAAATGTTTGATAAATGCTGTCAACACTTTGGCTTTGTAAATCCCTAGGAGATTATTTTATCTTCCTTTACGACCAAAACCCATCCATGCACATACACGTACATTTACAATAGCCAAAAGGAGAAAGAGAGTGTGACGAAAATGGATCGGTTGAAAAACAATTTTGAAGATTCAGGCTTTTTTCTTTCTTATTTTTTTATTTGAAGCCGTTTCTGATGCAAGGTTTTGATTGAATTACTAAGGTTTAGTCTCTTTTTTTTACTATTTTTTCGTTAATTTTACAATAAACTATCATGCTGATTGAGATCAAAGCTTCCTTAGAAATGAGTCTGATTCACAATGGACGTTAGGAGACATGTGGGCACAATGACTTTTGGAATTAAATATCCCTGTAAGCAGCTAATTGCTTTGCTAATGATCCTGTAAAAGTGGTTAATGGTTACTGGTCCCGATAAATAAACCTTACATGTTAACAATAGGCAACTTGCATAACTTATAGCCCCTTCCTTAGGAGCTGTGGGTGCTATGCTAGCCCTGGAGGCATAACTATTTGACCTTTGGACTAATTTGAAAAAAATGGCTATCTCAAAATTTCAGTCAGTTGTATTTGAGGAAAAAGGCAAGGGAGGGGGGCTAGTTGCCCTCCAATCATATTTGACTTTTGAAAAGGGCACTAGAACTTTTAATTTCTGATCAGAATTTTTTTGTCCCTGATGAAAAATGTAATTAATCCTATTGAGACTAAGTGAAGGTAGGTTTCTCAGGAAAAAAGCCAAAATAAAAAACGAAACCGGTCTTTTGAGAAGTATGGTAATAACTATTTTCTATAATGCTATGTAGGTATCAATCCTTAATTCTGGGTCAAACAACAAATTTGACAGACATCTTGCTGTTCATTCCAAGAAACAAACCTAAAAAAAATCAGAAGAAATTGTTTTTCAAAGCAAACCATATAATTTAATGTGGGGGAAAGAGAGCTAGCAATACCAAATTCTGCTATGCTATTCAAACTGCTTTGTTATTTTTTTTTTTTCTAATATAATTGCAGCAACAATTTTGTGTTGTAATTTGTTCTAGATGAAATTTATTTTAAACCTAGATCTAACCAAAGTAAGAGTATTATTTTGAGCTAAAATTGTATTCTTTTCAAAACAAAGTATTTTCTTTAACAAAATAACGAGTTGGACTTTAATTTCAAGGTTTTTATTTTGGTACAACCTGTGCTAGGCTGCTGGGTAAAACCTATAGGTGTTATTTGTATTCTGGCAAGTGTTGCTGGCTTTTGTTTTTATCACATTCATGACTACCGGAAAGCTGACAGACTGACATCTACGAAAAAAAATAGTTGGATTGGAAAACTAATCCGGGGTGTTAGTGGAATAATTTCTTGGCTTGTGGTTTTTAGAGCCAATTTTGAATTGTTTCACTCATGGCTCTAAGACTTATAGAATCATAACTGTGGCCCAGTTAAGTATGCAAGTTTGTTGAGACAAGCTAATTAGAACAATAGAAGCAATATTAGAAGCAATATAGAAGTTAATTAGAACAATAGTGGCTGCTATTCAAATATCATGTTTTATTTATATTCGTGAAAAGTTTTGCTAGCCTGTCTTGTAAGCCCGCTTTGCTTTTCATTGGATATTCCCAACAGGCATTTGTACTGTTAAGATGTGGCTATTTTCAAATAATTGATTGAAAAAAAACTTTCCGAAAAATAAGTTTTTCAAAGAAAAGTAGTTCCCATTTTAAACTTAAGCTCAGCAGATACAAATACCTTTTAAAATTCAAACTCAAGACAACCAGAAATTACTATTAAAGAATAAATGAAACCCAAAACGAACAGAAATTAAATAAGCAATCATAGGAAAAACATACAACAAGTATTAATATAAATGAATAAATAGATCTTAAAGCGACTAATGCTTAGATTGAATATGAATATGAAGCTTAAAATGAAAAAATATTTGCCTATTGAAGTATAAATGAAACTTAAAACGAACAGAAATTAAATAAACAATCAATGCAAACAAACATGCAATACCTATTAATGTAAATTAATAATTAAATCTTAAAACGAGTGACACTTAAATTGAATATGCAAATCAAGCTTGAAACGAACAAAAATCACCACAAACAAGAGTTTGGGTATGACCTCCTTCTCTCACTGTAAAAGTCTAAAGCCTACTGCGTCATTGGCGCTTTACGGAAAACCAATTTTATGACAAATGTTTTCTTTTGCACTTAATATTAAAAATAAACATTAAAATTATAGTAAAATTTTGAACTGATGAGCTTTCAGCAATTAATATCATTATACATAAAATATTCAGTTTAATTTATTAGCTCTTTTTAAAGTTGTTAAAGCCGAATATAGTTTCCTTACTTACAAGTGTTTGGATACTGCCTCCTTTCCTAACTGTAAATAAAAACCAAAAGCCTGCTGCGTCTTTGCGGCTTAACTGAAAACGGATTATATTGCAAATATTTTCTTTTCCAGTTCTTACAGTATTGAAAATAAAAATACTATTACAGTGAAATAAATTCTTGAACTGATGGATCTTTCAACAATTAATATCATTATTCATCAAATTTTCAATTTGATGTTGTTTATACTTTCCAATACTGTTCAAGACACATATAGTTTTCAGTAAAGCGCCAATGACGCAGTAGGTTTCAGACTTTTACAGTGAGAGAAGGAGGTCATATCCTCAAAGACATAATTTCTGGTATTTTAATAGTCAATAATTTCTATCGACTATTAAAAACGGCACTAGCCATTTCAATTTGCAATCAAATGAGCCCTTTTTAAAGTTTCTATGGCAATGCTTTCTATAAAGACCTTATATGCCCCCAGGGAATAACTTAAAACCCTTGCCCTGAGGGTTGTGGGGGAGTGTACTCCTCAAAAATATATTTTCTATCTGGAAATCAACTACGCTGAACAAAATGGCTATCTCAAAATTTTGATTGGATGTGTTTGGGGGAATGATGGGCGTGGGGGGGGGGGGCTAGTTACCCTCCAATAATTTTTGACTATTAAAAAGGGCACTAGAAATCTCGATTTCCAATCGAATGAGCCCCCTTTGAAGTTTCTACGACGACCCCTTTCATATGAAGTGCCTCTGGGAAAAAAAATAATAATAAATAAATAATAAAGCATTAGAGCCATATGGCCTTTACTATAGGCAACGCTACAGCGTTGCCTCTGATTTCCTCTAATCACAAAAGAAAAAAGCGGGTTATCCTTGTCAAGTAGCGTCTTAAAGGCGAAAAAGTCCATTTGCAAATATATAACGGAAAGCAAAGTTGGTTTATAAGAGTGCTTAGCGGCTAGTGAAAATTATTCGTAATATCAGCTGAAACTGAACGTACTTGAACACAGACCATGCTTTCATTGTCATTATCAAACTCTTCAATTAACCCGCGTTTGAATTTAATACTAAAAACTGTTAGCCAGAAACAGTTTCCACTAGGAACAGGATTTACTTTCCAAAGTTTACACAATCAACCTTTCCACAAATTCTCAGATGCCTTTAAAATTTGCGTTAATCTTTAAGAGAAATTCAAATCTGTTGTGCTTTAAAACTCGAAAATAATTTCAGGCTACCAGCGTACATTGTAATTTAATAGTGTGACTATAATTCCTCAAACAATAGCCAAGATTTCATTTGACAACGTTTCATTTAAATTAAATCCGATTTCAGTTGGAATTTTCGAAGTATATCCTAGTGGAATTTCACAATGATTTATGATTGCTCTTGAAACCGACGGCCAAATTTTGCGGAATGATCTATTCTTGTCTTCTTGTGAACATGGCTCTGACACCTTTCTCTTATTCAGTAGTCAGTTCAGTCAGTAGTCACCAACAATAGACACCGGCTTGGCTTTTTCGAACTGCCATCTAAATTACGATCCGAAACCATAAAAACACATTTAAAAGTGACTCGTTAGAAGGGTTGCCACTTCTAGTGATTTATCACTATTTCTAGTGATTATTATGTTGCCTAGTGATTTTTTTCTAGCTAATGATTTATAGTCATTTTCGTTCTAAAATTAGTGATTTTTTCCTAAATCAAGGGATTTTCCACGATATAGCGCGTAGATTGATGAATCAATCGAATAAATCATACGAGAAGCTAACTAATAAAAAAACACAAAATAGTGACTCACTACACTTTCTAATATGTTCAATATTTGTATTTATGCAAATATACCGCCTTTGAAACTTCTGATTTCCTTACATATGTCCATATCAAATATGACCCCAGAGCGTTATCATCAAGATAATAGGCGAACTAGTTAATCGTAGGATTGCAAAAATGTTCCTAAAATGCAAAATGCAAATACTTCCTATTTTACAACATTTGCTCAGGTAAAATTTTTGTCTTCATATTCATGCTTTTTTTTATTTCTCTCTGTAATCTATCAATACTAAATTAGATTTTGTTCTGTTAAAACCTTTGAAAGTGGAGTGAATGGGGGATATGAATACACCCTCTGCATCTGAAAATAGAACAGAAATAGAGTAATTGAAAAATACGAAGGTATGTATACATTAAATATAATTTTCTAAATGAAAAAAAGAAATCATTGAAAAAATAAATAAGACTTAGTGCTTTTTATAATATGATTTGTAATATAACTAGATAAATTAAACCGATTGTAGTTTGATGATTGAAGTCGGTTGGGAGTGAGGGGGGGGGAGTATCTACTCTGGGAATGGTCTAAAGATTTTAATTTCTACTTCTAATATCTAATCAAAACTCCAGCAATTTTCTTGTTTGTAATTGAAACACCTAATATGCGCAGATAATGTCCTATTCTTTAAGTTTTTGGAATTATGTGCTAATTTATCAAACAGTTTGCGGTAACAAACTGAAAAAATGGAGCTACAAGGCTCAATAGTAACCTAAATTCTAGAAACGGAATTTTGATATCAATCAATATATCATCGGCTTATTAAGTTGATTCCAAATATATATATATAAGATTTATTAAACTTAGTTATACCCATAAAAGGCTAACAAACTGTGAAAATTTGCCTGAGTTTTGGAAAAGGGAGGACACACCCAATAAAAGGGAAAGAATCATAGGCAGCGCGATAGCCCTGCCTAAGTATAAAACGACGTGGGCACAATGTTTTTTTTTTCTCCATACCCGGGCACTTCGTATCGAAGGAATTGTCGTAGAAACTTTGAAAAGGGCTCATTCAATCGGAAATTGGAGTGGCTAGTGCCCTTTTTAATAGTCGAAAGTGATTGGAGGACAACTAGCCCCCCCCCACGCCCATCATTCCCCCAAACACGTCCAATCAAGATTTTGAGATAGCCACTTTGTTCAGCGTAGTTGATTTCCAGATAGAAAATATGTTTTAATGGAGGACACTCCTCCACAACCCTCAGGGCAAGGGTTTTAAGTTATGCCCTGGGAGCATATAAAGTTCTTATAGAAGGCGTTGTAGTAGAAACTTCAAAACAGGCTCATTCAATTGGAAATTCAAAGGGCTAGTCCCCTTTTTAATAGTCGAAAGTGATTGGAGGGCAACTAACCCCCCCCCACGCCCATCATTCCTCCAAACACATCCAATCAAAATTTTGAGATAGCCATTTTCTTCAGCGTAGTTGATTTCGAAATAGAAAATATGTTTTTGAGGAGGACAGTCCCCCACAACCCTCAGGGCAAGGGTTTTAAGTTATGCCCTGGGTGCATATAAGGTTTTTATAGAAGGCGTTGTCGTAGAAACTACAAAATAGGCTCATTCGATTGGAAATTCAAAGTGCAAGTGCCCATTTTAATAGTCGAAAGTGATTGGATGGCAACTAGTCACCCCCCCCCACACCCATCATTCCCCCAAACACATCCAATAAAAATTTTGAGATAGCCATTTTGTTCAGCGTAGTTGATTTCCAGGTTGAAAATATATTTTTGAGGAGGACACTCCCCCACAACCCTCAGGGCAAGGGTTTTAAGTTATGCCCTGGGGGTGTATAAGGTTTTTATAGAAGGCGTTGTCGTAGAAACTTCACAAGGGGCTCATTCAATTGGAAATTCAAAGGGCTAGTCCCCTTTTTAATTGTCGAAAGTGATTGGAGGGCAACTAGCCCCCCCCC
>JAQQPU010000746.1:54329-72009 GCA_029168905.1 Artemia sp. Kazakhstan ARC1039 | reverse complement strand
ACTAGCCCCCCCCCCCACGGCCATCATTTCCCTAAACACATCCAATAAAAATTTTTAGATAGCCATTTTGTTCAGCGTAGTTGATTTCCAAAAAGAAAATATTTTTTGAGGAGGACACTCCCCCACAACCCTCAGGGCAAGGGTATTTAGTTATGCCCTTTGGGCATATAAGGTTTTTATAGAAGGCGTTGTCATAGAAACTTCAAAACAGACTCATTTGATAGGAAATTCAAAGGGCTAGTGCACCTTTTAATAGTCGAAAGTAATTGGAGGGCAACAAGCCCCCTCCCCAAGCCCATCATTTCCCCAAACATATCCAATCAAAATTGTGAGATAGCCCTTTGTTCAGCGTAGTAGATTTCCAGATAGAAAATATGTTTTTGAGGAGGATACTCCCCCACAACCCTTAGGGCAAGGGTTTTAAGTTATGCCCTTGGGGCATATAAAGTTTTTATAGAAGGTGTTGTCGTAAAAACTTCAAAAAGAAGAAATTGGAGGTCCAGCTTCGGAGTTGGCTTGCGACGAGGGGCTCCGTGAACTGGTTGTTTGGTCTAGCGGCCTATCCGTCACAAAGGATGGGGCAAAAGCTCCCTCTGGGAATACATCGCGATTGAATGGAAAGATTCCAGCTGCTCGAAACGCAGAGACTATGTTGGATGCACTGAACTTCTCCAGGAAAGGAACCCTGCTGAGTGAGGCTACTTCATAAATTGAAATGCGCTGTCCGGGATGCAACTGCAGCCATTCATTGAAGCGCTCTTTCAGTGCACCCTTGAAAGGAGAAAGCACTCCTACGTCAAGTGGCTGAAGCTTATGGGAGTAGTGGGGTGGGAATGTCAAAAGTGTCACGTGATTTTGCTTACAGTGTTCGATCACACGTACATCCAGATGGCTATCATGGTTGTCCATGAGCAGTAGGATGGGAGTCTCTTCATTTGGCTTGGTTATTTTCGTGAAGTGTCGCATAGCCTTCAAGAACAAGTCGCCGTTGACCCAACCACTAGGGTGCGCAAGCCCAAGACAACCAGGGGGGCCTTCGTTTGTCATTCTAGGTATGAAATTCACTCGCGGAAAAATGAAGACCGGTGGAATAGTCACTCCAGACGCACTGCGAAACATACAGCAGTCACGTTTTTACCTCTTTCTGCAGACACAGTCTGACCAACCTGTTTTTGTCCAGTTGGTGCTAGGACTTTCTGTGGTGGAAGCACGGTGACTATACCTGTCTTGTCAACGTTCCAGATGCTATCAGCCGTCAGTTTGGCTCCAAGCCTTCCATAGACATCAAGTAGCTTGTCAAAAAACGTCTGAACGACAGTTTTGTTGAAGCCAGAGGCTCTCGCCTGACTTGTGGCTTCTGGCTTCCTCACCGAGATGTCTGAATTCCGCTTCAGAAACGCAAGAAGCCAGTCCTTTGACGCTGCTTCATTGAAACACCAGTTTTCTGGTACAGAAATGTTATTCGCACGGGCGTAAGAGTAATCAAATTTTCGTGCTTCAGTTGTTGTCAGTCCATGGTTCATTCTGGAACAAGTGCGAAAGTAGTCGGCTAGTTTTCGCTCGTATTCGCTTTCAAAAACTTGCCTGTTATGTTTTGGTCTCGTCGGGAAGTTTATCTGCAGTGGCCCAGGCTCTTCAATGACACCTTTTATCCGCTTCTCATGTCTGCGGCCTCGAGCGCCTGACATAGTCCAGTAGCGTGGACTTCTTTATGCCGAAGTTTTCTGCAATTTGTCTCAATGTTCCTTCCTTTTTCAGATAAGCTCCAACTGCTTTCTTCATGTTTTATAGGTTAACGGGAGGGTCTTGTCGCTTCCTTTTTTATGATCGAGGAATTCTGAAAGAAACAGTTTTTAGTAACAAGTAATAAAATGCATATTAACAGGTACACGATGTGAAAAAAAGAGGAAAAGTTGGAAATACTGACCACAAAAAAGTGTCTGGGGTGGGTTCAGACAATGTCCGAATCCACCCCACTACCGTTGTCCGAAGCAACCCCACCCGCGATAAAAAGTCTGAAACCTCACTGACGCTGTAACTACTATAGATGCCGCCAAAAACTAAAATTTATACAACTTAGCAATGCCATAGTTAAACGCTGCAACAGTCAGCAAAATTCAATGACTAGTAATAACAGCCAAATAAAATCACAAACAAAGAAAGATACAGGACGCCACACCAACCTTTTTTCGGTTTTTCTCAAATATTTCAAAAACGATTGCACGTGTGATAACCAAACTACATACTCAAGTAGGGTACTAGATGGTACGTCTGTGGTATTTTTTTGGTGAATTTCAGAGGGCGTTGTAGGAAGAGAGGCTCTTGTCCAGACTCACCCCGTGTCCAAACCAACCCCACTCTCCCCTAGGGGTTTCAAGCCCCAATTTGCCAGTGTTGAATTTTGTTTTAATTGCCAAAAGAAAAATCACGGATGTGTGTTAATCCCTTTTTTTCCCAGGGGTGATCGTATCGAATAAACCGTTCTAGAACATCGGGAAAGGGCTCATTTGAACGGAAATTAAAATTTCTGGTATCCTTTATACTTGAACAAAAGATCTGACGGCTGCTAGCCCCTCTATCACGTTCCTTTTTACCCCAAACATTGTTCAATCAAAAGATAGAGATAGCCATTTTGTTTAGCATAGTTGAAAGGTTCCAAAACTATACCTTTAGATTTAACACGACCCACGCAACCCCTGAGAATAGGTTTTGGGATGAAAGTATGTTAAAGATAATAAGGATAATGTACAATCTATGAAAACCAGTTTCATAGCCACAAAAACAAATACCAGGAGACAGAATGCATTGGACTTGTATAACTTGGGCTATATACTTGCACATTAGGGGAGGGGGGCAAGATTAGGTTAGGTTACTTTACCCCCACACCCCTCTAATGTGCAACTATATAGCCCAAATTATATTATTATATAAACTAAAGTATTATATTTCCATAATATTTTGGCATATTTCATTAGAATTAATATAACTTTACTTATTGGGTGTGTTCCGTATAATTAACAAGTGCCTCTTTATTTTTAAGAAGCAATTAGACCGATGCTTATCGAAATTTGTGAAGAGTGGGACACATTTTTTCCATGGAATTATAAAAAAGCCATTTTCAAAATTGTTGCTGGTGTCAATTCGGGACAAGGGACAAAGAAAGGATTTTGTTCTAATCTCTGTATAAAGATGCAAAAAGGTGTTTCTCAAAATTTCAAGGGTAATTTTCGCTTGAGAAAAAACAAAGCATCAATCTAAAGGCATTTTTCCACATCCTTGGGGTAATTTTACCCCCTTCCTATAGGTGTGCCTGTCTAGAACATGGTCAAGAAACAAAACAATTATTAATTACAATGAAAAAGAATATTAAAATTCTAGTGACTTCTAGTGAATTCTGGTCAACAACCTAGTGATTTAGGTGCTGATTTAGTATTTTTTTTTTTCAAGAATCTAGTGTTTTTTTTCTCATTTGACGGCAAGCCTGCATTTTAGATCTTACTACTTAGTTCATTTTGTGAAAGAAGCTAACTATATAATGACAGATTTTAAGGAGGTAAACATTTTAGTACAAGCAAACCAATTACGATTCTTCTTGTTTTTCTGCTGTAAAGAAATGCTTTACCCTTAGAGGCAAAAATTCCTGATGAACCTTGCTTAAAGTGTGGGTAGGCTAGGTTCAGGCCCCCTCCCTAAAAAATCTCGGAAGAGAGGTAGAAACTAAGCTATGACAGAAGAATATTCCAGTAGGCAATGTAAAATTCAGGTCACAGGGAAATAAGTAGCTCCACAGAAGGAAACATGTTAGTAAAATAAAAATAACATTCTAAATTACTGGTCCCACAGAAGGAAGCATGTCCTTCTGTAATATCCCCTTTCTCAGAAGAAAAATGCTATGAAATTCTATGAAGTAACTCTTAAATACTTAATTATATTATTTCTAAAAGTTTAATACTTAGTATCATGGGCATAGGCAGCATTAGGCAGCATATTGTCTTGGGGAGGGGGGGGCAGTCAATAGTGTGATGGAGTTTTATCAACTGCTTTTTCCAAACCATCTGCTTTTTCAGCCATATCTAATGTAAATTTGAAGGTCTAGGGGGGGCCCCCCCCCCCCCCCTCTCCCTACACCCATGCTTGGTATAAGCCTAGAATTATGGCAATTGAGTTGGAAAAATATTAAGAAAACAATTCTTAGGCCTACTTCATAATATGCTGAAAAAATTGTAATTTTTTGTTTAACTCCCTTATAAGATTGCTAAGAAATAGACATAAATTTAGAACCAGAATTCCATCCTAAACAAAATATAATATTCATTAATATCAGAAATGAACTTTACCCCTTCCCCCTCCTCTTATGTAGGGTGAACCAGGGTAATTCCGGACACTTTGACCTTTTTTTTTATTCAAAAAATTCCTCCTGCCAGCAGACTTAACATCTTGTCATAAAATTGGATTTGTATGAAAGTTCAGACTGTTAGCTTTCATACAAGAGCTAGAAACTTCCAAAATTCGAACTATAAAGGGGGTTGGTGACCTCATTTGAAATTTTCCCATGGTGTCTGGAATTAGTCACCAAAAATGGGTAATTCCGGATGAGGTCAATATCTTTGTACCTGAAGGAGTAAAAAATCTTAGCTTTGGGTGGTGGTATAAGCACCCCAGAATCTATGTTTCTTCCAAATTTCATGTGCGTACCTTCTGAACTAGCGGAGTTATTAAGCTTTGCAGTTGTGATTTTGTTTTTCTGAAAATCAAATCTTGTTTTTCCAATGTGTCAAACCATGGATTCTTGCTATAATTTGATAATAAAGTGATTATACCACCACAAGCCAGCATTTAAATAGTCTTCTGAAGGACTGGGGGACCTGAAGGCCTGGGCCTTCATCTCCTGTAACTACAGAATCCATCTGCTAACTTCCTTGAAATTCATATATTAAAAATAAGGTAAAAATAATAAAAAAGTCAACTTCAAATACTGATAAAAGCAAGTTTAAAAGCAAAACACAGAGGAATTAGGTGATCACTGCTTTTTTCCATAGCTTTTCTTCCTTTCCTTGTGGCATTTCACTGTTTTGTGATGCTCAATATTGTGAAGGGTCCAGTGCCCTTCAGAGTGAGGGGCCCTCCCAAGATAAACTCTTCTGTGATGTCATCGTTCTTGGGCCAGCTAAACTCATACATCACTGCTGAGTCGAGCTTTAGGAACTTCATCGTAATGACCCCTTCATCAACAAATTCAACAATTCTGCCAAAATAAGGTGGGTTGTTGTAATACACAGCATAAGAATGTTCAAGCTTTGTTTTGATCTTTTTCTTGCTAGGGCCAGGCTGATTGAGGTCATCAAGAACATGTGTCTCTTCAAGAGAAATGTCATAATTGGTGTCAGCATACGGTATCTTGGACTCGCTTTTGGTGTCAGAAAAGGGAACTGGGGAGGTCGCTTCTCATGAGAGCTTCATCTTTTTGCTTTTGGCACCAGAGGTCTGGGTATCACTGGTTTCTTTTGCTTTGGTTTTCTTTCCTACACCCTTTTTCCTGTCTGCCTTTTCCTTTTCCTCCTGCTGCTTCTTGAGTTGCTCTAAATACACCTTAGAAGTGATCACTTCAGCAGCTTTCTGAGTGATCTTTTTCCTCTGCCCTGGTTCACTTCTCGGCTCTCTTCTTACACTCTCTAACAAGAGCTCTTCAAAGGTCTTCTTCATTGGAGTTAGTGGTTTCTTCTCAGGGGAAGAAATGTTGATGTTGACAGTCAGATTGTCACTTTCTCTCTGGACTCTAACACTAATCCTATTGGCTGTTGACTTCTCTGCTGGTTTCTTTGCTTGTTCTCTTTTCTTTTCTTCAAGAAAGGCATCATAAGCCCTGAGTTTCTGGGGGTCAAACTGCTCTGTTGATTTTTGCATGGTTGGCTCTCTCTGGTATGCTAGGATCATAAACTCCAGTTGATGCAAACGCTTTCTGGATTAGAACTGGATCTGCTTGTTTCCAAATTTCACTTATCATCTTGACAAAATCTGCTTTCTGTAGCTTCTCTCCAACATTTTTCCTTGCCCATTTGGTTAGCCTTTGGTCATGCGTGGTTTTGAAAGCCTTGAAAACGCCAACGTCTAAAGCTTGAAGCATGTGTGTTGTATGGGGTGGCAGCTACAGAATCGTGATGTTTTCGTTCATTGCAAGCTGCACAACTTGCAGCAACCAATGAGAGCCATGACCATCAACAAGAAGCAGAACTGGATGTTCTTGCCCAATGCTAGGAATGAACTGGCCTTTGAACCAGTTGTAGAACACATCAGCCGTCATCCAACCCCTTTCTGTGGCAGCATATGAAGTGTCAGGCAAAGCGTCATCAGATGTCAAAGTAGACCACACAGATTTGCCTTTGAATATGACCAGGGGGGGAAGAATTGCCCCTGCAGTGTTGATGCAACCGATAACTGTTGTGTTTTCTCTCCCTGTTCCAGCAGTTTGGCGGAAACTTGGCAAGTTCTTCTGTCCCACAACTTTGGTTCTCAAAGGATCAGTACAGAAGCTTGTCTTGTCCAGGTTGTACACCAAGTGGGGCTTATCAAGGAGTTCAAGTTCATTCAACGTCTCTGAAAGAACATAAAAAAATCCATAGATCAAGAACGGATTTTTGACTTTGTATCTTGAATTCTCTTTGGTTTCAGGCTTCTTGAGACTAAGGTTGTGTTGTTGTTTGAAGTATTTCCACCAGTCCCAACCAGGAACACCATCTTTGAAAGTAGTTTTCATATTGTTCACCTTCACATATTTGCCTACAAGAGCAACTATATTGGTTTGGGATAGTCCAACACCCCACTTGTCCATGGTTTTGATGCACTTTGCGAGTGTCACTTCTTCATCTAAATCCAGTTGTGTAGGTCTACCTGCTCCCACTTTTGACGATGTCGCAGTCAAATGGTCCAAAATCGTTGACTTTGGAATCCCATACTTCGCTGCTGCGAGTCTGATTGTCAGCCAACCCATTTTCACCTCTGCTAATGCCTTGTCCAGATCTTCTGGGCTGTACTGTGTCCTCGGCATCTGAAAGTTAAAGCAAGGGTAAGTAAAAGGTATAAGAAGAAAAGTTGTTTGCACTGAAAGAAACCAAAACATTGATTTTGTTTGCACTGAAATGGGATGCAATTGATTGCATCCCATTTTCCCATGTCCGGAAATACCCCTCTGTGTCCGGAATTATGCCTAACCATCTGTCCGGAATTACCCTGTTTGGGGTCAGAAAATGGGTAATTCCGGACACCTAACCTACAGCTAAACCATTAGAGATAAAAATCTGCAAAAAATCACACTAATGCCCTAATTAAAACCCTTTTGAATGGTAAAACAACAAAATCCGTAAGTTACACCTTTCACCAGCAAATGCAAAAAAAAACTGACACCATGCGTACTTTTTCATCAAAGTTTCTCTGACCAACTCCAGTTCAAGACTGATTGTCTCCCCCACATGCTGGCTGTTGTCAATCGGATATAGTGAGTCATAAACTAGAGTCTTGGCACTACCTCTGTGATTTTTTCAAAAGAAATTTAACGAGGGGCTAGCAAAATAAAGGGGGGTGTCCAGAATTACCCACTGTCTGGAATTACCCTGGTTCACCCTATAAAAAATATACCCACCCAGTAGGCTATAGATGTATGAGCAGTCTACAATATAAGGAGACATGTTAAAAAACAATTCTTACTTCATAATGTGCACAATAATCCTAGTTAATATATTTTGCAGCAGGAGAACCTTTATATTCACTTTTTCCAGTTTTTCTAAGAAATTCATGAATTTCTTGAACCTATAAATTAACAGAGTATATACCCCCACCCTCATAATGTGCAAATATATACCAAGAATTGCATTCTGGGTCTAAATACAACCTTCATTTGGATTACAAATAAACATTACCTCCCCCCCCCCCCTATTGAGTTATTGAGCAGGAAAATATTAAGAAAACAATTCTTACTTCATAATATGCTGAAAAAATTGTAATTTTTTTGTTTAACTCCCTTATAAGATTGCTAAGAAATAGACATAGATTTAGTACCAGAATGTCATCCTAAAACAAAATATAACATTCATTAACATCAGAAATGAGCTTCACCCCTCCCCCTCCTCTTATTTATCAAAAATATACCCAGTAGGCCTACCCTCCTAATGTGCAAATATATACCCAGAATTGCATTATGAATCTAAATACAACCTTCATTTGTATTACAAATAAACATTACCCCCCCCCCCTAAATTTGTTCAAATCAGGGTATATATCTGCACATCATGGGGGTGGGGTGTAAAGTTCATTTGTGATGCAAATGAAGGTTGTATTTAGATTTGGAATGCAATTCTG
The DNA here is from genome assembly GCA_029168905.1 of Artemia sp. Kazakhstan ARC1039. NCBI lineage: Eukaryota > Metazoa > Arthropoda > Branchiopoda > Anostraca > Artemiidae > Artemia > Artemia sp. Kazakhstan ARC1039. The sequence continues at coordinate 63,657 of JAQQPU010000746.1, read as the reverse complement.
GGTATATATTTGCACATTGGGGGGGGCATGTACTCTGTTAATATATAGGTCCTAAAAAATTCATGAATGTCTTAGAAAAAATGGAAAAACAAGGAAATAAGTGAAGATAAAGGTTCTCTTGCTGCAAAATAAGCTAACTAGGATTATTGTGCATATTATGAAGTAAGAATTGTTTCCATAGTGAGTTAATCAGAAAATTTACCAAAAATTTATTTTTTACACAATCTGAGGAGGCTTCCACTATACTTTAACACCCCCCTCCCCCCTCCCTACTGTGGAAATATATAACCCAAATCATATGTTTTCAGTGTGTATTTCTGTTACTTAATTTTGTTAGTATTGATTTGGCCCCCCCACATCAGATAGGAATGTTGATATAGCATGGCAATATTTCAAAGAACTGTTGATTTACTGAGGAAGGAAACACTCCCTGGTTAGTCATAGGCAATGCAATTGTGCCTCTCATGCCAACCTTTTCCCCAACACATCCAATCAAGATTTTGAGATAGCAATTTTGTTCAATGTAATTGAAAGTTCTGGAAATAAGGTCTTTGATGATGACAACCCCCCCCCCCCCCCCCCCCACAGCCCTCAGGGCAAGGGTTTTAAGTTATGCCCTGGGGCCCTATAAGGTCTTTATAGAAAGCAATGTCATAGATACTTGAAAAAGGGCTCATTTGATTGCAAATTGAAATGACTAGTGCCCTTTTTAAGAGTCAAAAGTGATTGGAAGGCAACTAACAACCCTTCCATGCCCACTATTTATCCAAACACATCCAATCAAAATTTTGAGATAGCCATTTTGAAGTAGTTGAAAGGCATGGAAATTATATCTTTGAGGATGACAACCCCCTCACAGCCCTTGGGACAAAGGTTGTAAATTATGCCCTGGGGTTATATAAGGTTTTTTATAGATAGTGATGTTGTAGAAACTTCAAAAAGGGCTCATTTGATTAGAAATTAGAAGGGCTTGTGTCCTTTTTAATAGTCAATAAAAATTATTTACTATTAAAACACCGGAAATTATGTCTGAGGATGACAACCCCCTCACAGCCCTCAGGGCAAGGGTTGTAAGTTATGCCCTGGGGCATATAAGGATTTTATAGAAAGCATTGTTGTAGAAACTTCAAAAGAGCTCATTCAATGGGAAATTGAAAGGGCTAGTGCCCTTTTTAAAAGTCAGAAGTGATTGGAGGGCAATTAACCCCCCTCTCACGCCCACCATTTCCCCAAACACATCCAATCAAAATTTTGAGATAGGGTGAACCAGGGTAATTCTGGACAGTGGGTAATTCTGGATACCCCCCTTTATCTTGCTAACCCCTCGTTAGATCTGTTTTGAAAAAATCTAAGAGGTAGTGCCAAGACTCTAGTTTATGACTCACTATATCCGATTGCTAACAGCCAGCACGTGGGGGAGACATTCAGTCTTGAACCAGAGTTGGTCAGAGAAACTTCAATGAAAAAGTATGTATGGTGTCAGTTTTTTTGCATTTGCTAGTGAACAGTGTAACTTACGGGTTTTGTTGTTTTACCATTCAAAGGGTTTTAATTAGGGCATTAGTGTGATTTTATAGAAAAGGTTTTTATAGAAAGTGTTGTTGCAGAAACTTCCAAAAGGGCTCATTCAATTGGAAATTGAAAGAACTATTGCCCTTTTTCTTAGTCAGAAGTGATTGGAGGGCAACTAACCCTCCTTATACGCCCACCATTTCCCCAAACACATCCAATCAAAATTTTGAGATAGCAATTTTCTTCAACATAGTTCAAATCCAAATTTTGAGATAGCCATTTTGTTTAATATAGTTGAAAGTTCTGGAAATTAGGTCTTAGAGGATGACAACCCCCTCACAGCCCTCAGGGCAAGGGTTGTAATTTATCCCCTTGGGTCATATAAGGTGTTTATAGAAAACGTTGCTGTAGAAACTCAAAAAGGGCTCATTCGGTTGGAAATTGAAAGGGTTAGTGCCCTTTTTAATAGTTGTAACTGATTGGAAGGCTTGACATTTTTATAGTAAAGATTGATGTGGGTACAATATATTATTATTTTTTTTTAAGACCAGGGCACTTAGTATTGAAGTTCTGGTAGGAACTTCGAAAAGGGCTCATTTGATTGAAAATAGAAAGGGCTAATGCCCTTTTTAATAGTCAAAAGTGATTAGAGGGCAACTAATCCCCCTCCCACGTCCACCCTCCCATTTGCCCAGTATGTTTAAAAACTAAATGTTGCCTTTAGATTAAATGACTGAAGGTATTATGTTCAAACTTTTGGGGCTACTTCTGCTCTTAAAATTCAACCGAATCAAAATAGCATAAGTGTATCCTAGCTATTAAAGAAAGTAAACAGATTTTTTTGCAAATGGTATCAAGTTTTCAATTTCAGGTCAACTAGAGGAGGTATGAAACTAAATTAAACACTACTATTTGTGTCCAGATTTTTAAAAGGGTGTATGTTATTAAAAATTGCTGAAAATTTTTCTCCAGCATACAAATAGCAGGCCAAACTATAAAGTCTTAAAAAGCACGACTTAGCATGAGTAGGGCTCAAAACCGCTATGCCTTCCCAAGGTAAGAGCATAATTTGCACTTTACTGAAAAAAATACAAATGAATGTGCATTGTCAGCTTAATATACATACACTGATATTTAGTAATCAAAATGTTTGTATTATTTGATTTATTAAAGTTATAAAAGTAAAAACATTTATATTTTTCCAATAAAGTGGAAGTTATGTTCTGGCCTTGGGAAGGCATAGGAGTTTTGATCTCTACTCATGTTAATTTCTGCTTGTTTAGAGTTTGACTTGGTTATTCATTGTAATTTCTGTTTGTTTTGGGTTTCATTTATTTATTGCTGCTGATTTATGGTAGTTTCACGCTTGTTAGATTATTTGATTTTATTTTTGCTCATTTTTTTAATGGAGTTCTTTACTTTTCTTTGAAAAACTCGTTTTGTGGAAAAAGTTTTTTTTTTAAATTAATCTTATAAAAGTACCAAAGACTTTACTGTAAATCCCCCCAAGACTCAGAATAGCAAGAAAGAAAGAGAATTAGACTAAATACAAGACAACTCAAACAGAAGAGGATTTCACCAATTATAAACTAGCAAGAAATTGGGTGACAACTTTGGTAAGATCACTGAGTATTTAGAGAAACTAGAAAGTTATAGCAAAGACAATCCAAAAGCCATCTGGAGATAAGTGACCTCCAGCAAATAAGCCAGACACATGATACCAGAGAATACCTTACCAACTGGTATAATATAACACTCCCTACTGAAACAACAAATGAACTTGACCAATCTTTTGTAACAAAGTTTTGTGATGACCCCCATCGGCAACTTCTAAACCTACCACCTAAGCATGTCACTACCCCCATGCCCAAGATGACATTCACTTCTGAAGAGGTCCAAAAACAATTATCTATAATTGATATAATTAAAACAAGAGGTCCTGATGGTATCCATCCAAGCTCCTGAAAGAAATGGCAAGCCAGATATTAGCCAACTTCTTTAAATACCAGTAAAGTCCCCAAAGATTGGAGATCTGCTAATGTGCTTCTTGTATCCAAAAAAGGAAAGCATAAAGATGTAAAAAACTACAGACCTATGAGTCTGACCTCTGTCCCCTCTAAAATTATGGAAAGCATGATAAATGATGCCATCATAAATCACCTGACAGCCAACAACCTTTTGTCCAACTGTCAGCATGGCTTTAGAAAAGGTAGGTCAATAGATATAAACCTGCTTGATGCCTATGATGACATTACTAAGCTCATTATGTCTAGTTGATCTTTTTCTACTTGATCAGGCTAAGGCATTTGAGAAGGTTCCTCATTGTAGACTGAAGCTAAAACTGCTATGGTAACTCAACCCCCAGAACATAAAAAAGGATTATAGAAACATAAAAACAAATACTACAGGATTATTACCTTATCACTGTTATATTTGATATCTCACTATGATTGGTACTCTTTTTCTCTTTTTCTTTTCTATTACAAAAAAGATGTAATTTACTCTTAATGAGTATATATGTCTATGTGTTAACACTTGCAAAGAACATAATGAGTTTATCCTAATTTATGCAGATATATTTGTTTGATATTTTTTTTGTCAACATTTTAAGTAAAGAACTCCATAGACAACTACCACAAATCAGTTTCAATAAATAAATGAAACCCAAAACAAACTGAAATTAAAATAAGTCAAACTTAAAACGAGCAGAAATTAATCTGAGTTGGGTTCTAAACCCTATGCTTTCTAAAAACCAGAATATAATTTGTACTGTGATTCTATTTTTGTTCATGGTTTAATGGAGTTCTTTACTTTTTTTTTGAAAAACTTATTTTGTGTAAAAAGTTTTTTGATTAATTTCTGTTCGTTTTATATTGACATAGTCTTTTTCAGGGAGCAAAACTGAGCCTCATGTGAAGTTAAACAACCATCCCTTCCATAAAAAATTGAAAGGGCAATAACCCTTTGAATTTCCAATCAAATGAGCCCTTTTTGAAATTTTTACGACAACACTTTCTATAAAAAGATTGAGCCCTGAGGGTTGGGGAGGGGGGGGGGGGGGTTTGATAACCTCAAAGACCTAGTTTCCAGAACTTTCAACTATGTTCAACAAAATGGCTATATCAAAATTTTGATTGGATGTGTTTGGGGAAATGGTGGTCCTGAGAGGGGGGTTAGTTACCCTCCAATCACTTTTGACTATTAAAAAGGGCACTAGCCCTCTCAATTTCCAATTGATTGAGCCCCTTTTGAAATTTCTACAATAATGCTATCTATACAAACCTTATATGCCCCCAGGGCATAACTTACAACCTTTGCCCTGGGGGCTCTGGGGGGTTAGTCATCCTCAAATACATAATTTCCAGAATTCACAACTATGTTGAACAAAATGGCTATCTCAAAACTTTGATTGGATGTGTTTGGGGAAATGCTGGGCGTGAAAAGGGGGTTAGTTGCCCTTTAATTGCTTTTGACTATTAAAAAGGGCACTAGCCCTTTCAATTTCCAATTGAATGAACCCTTTTTGAAGTTTCTACAACATCGCTTTCTATAAAAACCTTATATGTCCCCAGGGCGTAACTGACAACCCTTGCCCTGAGGGCTGTGGGGGGTTGTCATTCTCAAAGACACAATATCCAGAACTTTTAACTACGTTGAAAAAAATGGCTATCTCAAAATTTTGATTGTATGTGTTTGGGGAAATGGTGAGCGTGAGAGGGGGTAGTTGCCCTCCTATCACTTTCAACTATTAAAAAGGGCAGTAGCCCTTTGAATTTCCAATCGAATGAGCCCTTTTTCAAGTTTCTATGACAAAACTTTCAATAAAGACATTATATACCCCCAGGGCATAACTTACAACCTTAGCCCTGAGGGCTCTGGGGGGATTATCATCCTTAAATACCTAATTTTCAGAACTTTCAACAATATTGAACAAAATGGCTATCTGAAAATTTTGATTGGATGTGTTTGGGGAAATGGTGGGTGTGATAGGGGGAATAGTTACCCTCCAATCACTTTTGACTATTAAAAAGGGCACTAGCCCTCTCAATTTCCAATTGAAGGAGTCCCTTTTGAAGTTTCTACAACAACGCTATCTATAAAAACCTTATATGCCCCTAGGGCATAACTTACAACCTTTACCCTAGGGGCTCTGGGGGGTTTGTCATCCTGAAATACCTAATTTCCAGAACTTTCAACTACGTTGAACAAAATGGTTAGTTGCACTCCAATTATTTTCAACTATTAAAAAGGGCACTAGCCATTTCAATTTCCAATTGAATGATCTATTTTTGAAGTTTCTACAACAACGCTTTCTATAAGAACCTTATATTCCCCCCAGGGCATAAAAGGTGGGCGTGAGTGGGGGGTTAGTTGCCATCCAATCACTTTTGACTATTAAAAAGGGCTCTAGCTCTAGCTCTTTGAATTTCCAATCGAATGAGCCCTTTTTGAAGTTTTTATGACAAAGCTTCCAATAAAAACCTAATATACCCCGAGGGCATAACTTATAACCCTTGCCCTGAAGACTGTGGGGGGGGGGGGTATTGTCCTGCTCAAGGATTTGCTGTCGACTATTAAAAAGGGCACTGGCCCTTTCAATTTCCAATCAAATGAGTTTTTTTTGAAGTTTCTATGACAAAACTTTATGTAAAAACTTATTTGCCTCCTGGGCATAACTTACAACCCTTGCCCTGAGGGCTCTAAGGGGGTTATCAACTAAATTGGTGGGTGACGTTGGTCAACTACGAAATGATGGGCGTGAGAGGGGGGTTAGTTGCACTCCATTAGCTTTCAACTATTAAAAATGGCACTAGCCCTTTCAATTTCCAATCGAATGAGCCCTTTTTGGAGTTTCTACAACATTTCTTTCTATAAAAACCTTATATGCCCCCAGGGCATAACTGGCAACCCTGGCCCTGAGGACTGTGGAGGGTTTTCATCCTCAAAGACATAATTTCCAGAAAATGGCTATCTCAAAATTTTGATTGTATGTGTTTGGGGAAATGGTGGGCGTTAGAGGGGGTTTGTTGCCCTCGAATCATTTTCAACTATTAAAAAGGGCACTAGCCATTTCAATTTCCATTCGAAGAAGCCCTTTTCAAAGTTTCTAAAACAACGCTTTCTATAAGAACCTTATATGCACCCAGGGCATAACCTACAACCCTTGCCCTGAGGGCTGTGGGGGGGGGTGTCATCCTTAAAGGCATAATTTCCAATACTTTCAACTGTATTGAACAAAATGGCTATTTCTAAATTTTGATTGGATGTGTTTGGGGAAATGGTGGGCGTGGAAGGGGTGTTAGTTGCCTTCCAATCACTTTCAACTATTTAAAAGGGAACTAGCCATTTCAATTTCAAATCAAATGAGCCCTTTTTCAAGTGTCTACGACAAAACTTTCAATAAAACCTTCTATGCCCCCATGGCATAACTTATAACCCTTGCCCTGAAAACTGTGGGGGGCGTGTCCTGCTCAAAGACCTAATTTCCAGAGTTTTCAACTACGTTAACAAAATGGTTATCAAAATTGTTATTGGATGTGTTTGGGGAAAAGGTGGACGTGAGAGAGGGGTTAGTTGCCCTCTAATCACTTTTGACTATTAAAAAGGGCACTAACCCTTTGAATATCCAATTGAATGAGCCCTTTTTGTAGTTTCTACAACAAAGCTTTCTATAAACACCTTATATGTCTCCAGGGCATAATTTATAACCCTTGCCTTGAGGGCTGTGGGGGGAGTATCCTCCTTAAAAACATAATTTCTATCTGGAAATCAACTATGTTGAACAAAATGGCTATCCCAAAATTTTATTGGATGTGTTTAAGGAAATGATGGGCTTGGAAGGGATGTTAGTTGCCTTCCAATCCCTTTCAATTATTAAAAAGGGGTCTAGCCATTCCAATCGAATGTGCCCTTTTTGAAGTTTCTCCAACAACTTCGATGCGAAGTGCCCTGGCCAAAATCAAAAATAAATAAATAATAAAGTGTGCCAACATCGTTCTTTACTTATGCAGCTTGATTGAGCTGCCTATGATATTATATTTACTTGGGCACTCCTCTTGATTGGTGTCATTTTTTTGACCTTAATGACCACGTTTTGAAATATTTTCCCCCGCTCCTTCCTCTTCAAAGAGGACTGAACTTTGTTAATAATGCCTCTTTTTTTGTTTTCCATATAATTTCAACTTCAATAACAATTTCAGAACGTGAGTTTATTTGGTTGCAGTTCTTTTTTGTTAATTAATTAAAAAAACTTTTTCCACAAAATAAGTTTTTCAAAAAAAAAGTAAAGAACTCCATTAAACCAAAAATGAACATAATAGAATTAAATAATCTACCAAGCATACAACTACCACAAATCAGTATCAATAAATAAATGAAACCCAAAGCAAACAGAAATTAAAATATATAACAGAGTCAAACTCAAAACCAGCAGAAATTAATACGAGTAGGGTTCTAAAACCCAATGCTTTCTAAAAGCCGGAATATAATTTGTACTTTACTGAAAAAAAATTCAAAGGAATTTACTGAAAAAAATGGGCTGATATTTATTCCTTAAAATCTTAATTAATTTTAGATTTCGTAAAGTTATAAAAATAAAAACATTTAAAAGAATGTTTTTCAGTGAAGTACATATAGTCCTCTCAATTTATCATTGGTGTCTCAATCAATCCTCTCTAAGAAAGGCACTAGTCTTCTCAATTTCCAACTGAATGAGCCCTTTTTGAAGCTTCTACAACAAAACTTTCTATAAAAACCTTATATGCCCCAATGGCAAAACTTACGACCCTTGTCCTGAGAGCTATGGGGGAAGGGTTGTTATCCTTAACGACATAATTTCCTGACCTTTGAACTACGTTGAACAAAATAGCCATATCAAAATGTTGATGGGAAATGTTTGGGGAAATGATGGGTGTGGGTGGGGGGGGGTGATCCCTCTGATTACTTTTGACTATTAAAAAGGGCAATAGCTGTCTCAATTTCCAATCGAATGATTCTGTTTTGAAGATTTTACAACAACGCTTTCTAGAAAAATCTTAAATGCCCCCAGGGCATAACTTACAACCTTAGCTCTGGGGACTGTGGGGGGGGGGTGTTATACTCATAGACATAATTTCCAGACCCTTAAACTATGATCAACAATGTGGCTATATAAAAATATTTATTGGATGTGTTTGGGGAAATAATGGGTGTGGAGGGGGGGGCACTTGCCCTTCGATCGCTTTTGAATTTTAATAAGGGCACTAGCCCTCTCAATTCCCAATTGAATGAGCCTTTTTTGAAGTTTCTACAACAACACTTTCTATAAAAAGCCTTATATGCCCCAAGGGCATAACTTACAACATTTGCCCTGGGGGCTGTGAGAGGTTTGTCATCCTCAAAGACATAATTTCCGGACCTTTTGACTACGTTGAACAAAATGGCTATCTCAAAATTTTGATTGAATGTTTTCGGGAAAATGGTGGGTGTGAGAGTGGGGTTAGTTGCCCTTAAACCCCTTTCAACTATCAAAAAGGGCACTAGCCTTTTCAATTTCCAATCGAATGGGTCCTTTTTGAAGTTTCTACAACAACACTTTCTATAAAACCTTATATGCCCCCAGGGCATAGCTTGCAACCCTTGCCTTGTGGGCTGTGTGTGTGTGTGTGTGGGGGGGGGGGCATCCTTAAAGACCTAATTTCCAGAACTTTAAACTACGTTGAACAAAATGGCTATCTCAAAATTTTGATTGGATGTATTTGGGTAAATGGTGGACGTGAGAGAGGGGTTAGTTGCCCTTTCATCAATTTCGACTATTAAAAAAGACGGTAGCGCTTTC
>JAQQPU010000746.1:34808-54319 GCA_029168905.1 Artemia sp. Kazakhstan ARC1039 | reverse complement strand
TCGTAACTTACAACCCTTGCCGTGAGGGGTGTGGGAGGTTTGTCATCCTCAAAGAAATAATTTCCAGAACTTTCAACTACGTTGAACAAAATGGCTATCTCAAAATTTTGATTGAATGTGTTTGGGGAAATGTTGGGCATGAGAGGGAGGTCAGTTGCACTCCAATCACTTCCGACTATTAAAAAGGGCACTAGCCCTTTCAATTTCCAATCAAATGAGCCCTTTTTGAAGTTTCTATGACAACATTTTCTATAAAAACCTTACATGCCCCCAGCATAACTTACAACCCTTGCCCTGAGGGTTGTGGGTAGGGGGGTCGTCATCCTCAAAGACCTAATTTCCAGAAATTTAAACTACGTTGAACAAAATGGCTATCTCAAAATTTTGATTGTATGTGTTTGGGGAAATGGTGAGCGTGAGAGGGGGTTAGTTGCCCTTCAATCACTTTCGACCATTAAAAAGGGCTGAAGCCCTTTGAATTTCCAATCGAATGAGCCATTTTTCAAGTTTCTATGACAAAACTTTCAATAAAGACATTATATACCCCCAGGGCATAACTTACAACCTTAGCCCTGAGGGCTCTGGAGGGAGTATCATCCTCAAAGACCGAATTTTCAGAACTTTCAACTATTTGAACAAAATGGCTATCTGAAAGTTTTGATTGGATGTTTTTGGGGAAATGGTGGGTGTGAGAGGGGGGTTAGTTACCCTCCAATCACTTTCGACTATTAAAAAGGGCACTAGCCCTCTCAATTTCCAACTGAATGAGCCCCTTTTGAAGTTTCTACAACAACGCTATCTATAAAAACCTTATATGCCCCAAGGGCATAACTTAAAACCTGTGCCCTAGGGGCTCTGGGGGGTTTGTCATCCTCAAATACATAATTTCCAGAACTTTCAGCTACGTTGAACAAAATGGTTTTCTCACAATTTTGATTGAATATGTTTGGGGCAATGGTGGGCGTGAGAGGGGGGTTAGTTCCACTCCAATCATTTTCAACTATTAAAAATGGCACTAGCCATTTCAATTTCCAATTAAATGAGCTATTTTTGAAGTTTCTACAACAACGCTTTCTGTAAGAACCTTATATGCCCCCAGGGCATAAAAGATGGGTATGAGAGGGGGTTAGTTAACCTCCAAACACTTTTGACTATTAAAAAGGCTCTAGCCCTTAGAATTTCCAATCAAATGAGCCCTTTTTGAAGTTTCTATGACAAAGCTTTTAACAAAAACCTTATATGCCCCCAGGGCATAAATTATAACCCTTGCCCTGAAGACTGTTGGGGTGTGTCCTGCTCAAGGATTTGCTTTCGATTATTAAAAAGGGCACTGGCCCTTTCAATTTCCAATCAAATGAGTCTTTTTTGAAGTTTCTATGACAAAACTTTCTGTAAAAACCTTATTTGCCTCCAGGGCATAACTTACAACCCTTGCCCTGAGGGCTCTAAGCGGGTTTATCAACTAAATTGGTGGGTGACATTGGTCAACTACGAAATGGTGGGCGTGACAGGGGGGTTAGTTGCACTCCATTTGCTTTCGACTATTAAAAAGGGCACTAGCCATTTCAATTTCCAATCGAATGGGCCCTTTTTGAAGTTTCTAAAACGAAGCTTTCTATAAGAACCTTATATGCCCCCAGGACATAACTTACAACCTTTGCCCCGAGGGCTGTGGGGGGGGGGGGAATGTCATCTTTAAAGACATAATTCCAGTACTTTCAACTGCATTGAACAAAATGGCTATTTCAAAATTTTGATTGGATGTGTTTGGGGAAATGGTGGGCGTGGAAGGGGTGTTAGTTGCCTTCCAATCACTTTCAATTATGAAAAAGGGAACTAGCCATTTCAATTTCAAATCAAATTAGCACTTTTTCAAGTGTCTACGACAAAGCTTTCAATAAAACATTATATGCCCCCATGGCATAACTTATAACCCTTGCCCTGAAAACTTTGGGGGGAGTGTCCTGCTCAAAGACCTAATTTCCAGAACTTTCAGTTACCTTAACAAAATGGTTATCTTAAAATTTTGATTGGATATGTTTGGGGAAAAAGTGCGCGTGAGAGGGGGGTTAGTTTAGTTGCCCTCTAATCACTTTTGACTATTAAAAAGGGCACTAACCCTTATAATATCCAATTGAATGAGCCCTTTTTGAAGTTTCTACAACAAAGCTTTCTATAAATACCTTATATACCTCCAGGGCATAATTTACAACCCTTTCCCTGAGGGCTGTGGGGGGAGTGTCCTCCTTAAAAACATAATTTCTATCTGGAAATCAACTACGTTGAACAAAATGGTTATCCCAAAATTTTTATTGGATGTGTTTGGGGAAATGGTGGGCCTGGAAGGGGTGTTAGTTGCCTTCCAATTCCTTTCAACTTAAAAAGGGCACTAGCCATTCCAATCGAATGCGCCCTTTTTGAAGTTTCTTCAACAACTTCGATGCAAAGTGCCCTGGCCAAAATCAAAAATAAATAAATAATACATTGTGGCAGTAGAATGCATCTAATGAATTTTCTTAGACATATAGGAAATACCATGCTATTTGCTGGGACGTATACACCTTTTCAAAGAGAGTGAACACCCCCTCACATGGCCTTATACTTTGCTTAGACATATATGAATTCCCATGCTATTTGCTTGAAGCTCTACATCTTTTCAAAGAGAGTGAGTACCCCCTCAAATGGCCCTCAATTTCTACAAGACATATAGGAAAATATTTCTACAAGACATATACACCTTTTCAAAGAGAGTGAGTACGAGTGATTGCATGATATGCCTTTATAGACTGGTTTAGACACAGGTTTCTGAGCCAAAACTTTTGATTGTCACATTACGTATTCAAAAGTGGTTTCTGAGGCAACACCTATTTTTTGGACAATTGCCTTAACTTGAGACTAGTTTCTTAGGAATGTGTCGTTGCTAATTAAAAAATCGGATGCTACACTCAGAATTGTTTGATTGACATATGCTGTTGAAACATTTTTCGTAAAAGCTAACTCTATTTGCAAAAAGGGATAAGGGATTCTGCGAATTAGACTGTACGAACGATCTTATTTGAATAATAGGGAAAAAAACAGAGCTAGATAACATTTGTGAATTGGATCATATGAAGGTTAAACCGATTAGCAGTTAAGGTAACCTCGAAGAGCATGTTAACTCATAGCTTATTTATTATAAATTTGGAACAATATCAATCTATGGAAATGGTTAACGATGATAAAATGGTCTTATGACTTGACCTAGCTTTACTTCTTCGATGTGTTCTGTATAATACACAAGTGGTGTTTGACCAATGTTGTCGATTTAAAATAGAGTTTAACGTTATAGTATACTAAAAAGTTGATACTAAGAGAGATGTAGATGGCAAGAAAAGAATTTTAATAATGAAATTCAGAACAATCCATAGAAATCCTTACAAATCAAGTAGTGGGGTGTATACGAGTACGAACCGCCAAGGATCATAAGCACCAATGACTCTAACCACCAGGGACCTCAACCCCCAAAGATCCCCTATCCCCAAACTTGAAGAGGGCCCCCTCCCCTCCAACTATTTGCCCTCCCCCCCATTTTTTTTAACATGATATATTTTTTTAATTTTTTTACATCTTTTAGAATGACATGTAACATACTTAAAAATAAAAGAAATCACATTTAATATTTTCCAAATTCAAAATGAGAATGATATAGAAATGTTAGTCGCAACTTTTACTATTAGAAAAATATTGTTTGTAGTAGCACTTTTTTTATTGGACTAAATTCTTTTTTTTTTGGACTTTGAAATTATTCAACTTTTTTTTCCCGTATCTTAAAATGACATGAAATATGCTTATGGCTCTAACAATTGTACTCTATGCTTGCTCAGAGACACAATGCGGCTTTCCTAATGGTACTCTATGTCCGTTTATCGACGCTACCTAGTTTATTGGATGTATTAAATCAGTATTTTTTACACACTGGAACAATAAACACAATTCATATCTCTAAGAAGTGAAGATGAAGCATTTTAAGAAAGTATGTTCACATGATAGTGTTATTTTAGCATTGAATGCTGACAAGGAGAAGTATTTAAACTATGAAATAAGTACAAGTGGTAGCACCATCGGAAACGTATGCGTGCATTGTCATGACAGTAAGGAATTAAATTTCTTTGGAGTACCAAAAAAATTCAACTCTTATGATGGTGGATATGCGAGATTGAGATCTCCGGAGATGATTGCACTCAAAGAGAATGCCAACATAAAAATAATAGTTGATGAAGAAGGGCATCTTCTTGCTAGTGCTTGTCGTAACACGTTACCCAGTGTTAAACCATATCGTCACCTTTCGGGTATTAGCATTCAAATGAAAGCAAAGACGAAAAGAAAGGCCTACTCTTCTACTAATATCATAAACCATATCTTGTCTACGTGCCGGAACTGTTACCTGTGTAAAAATAGTGTGATAATAGACAGTGAAGTTGCCAGAAAAATAAAAAGGGTATTCGCAGAAAATATCACTAAGGAATATAAAGATGAATCGATGAAAAAAAGTACCAGCAAACGTTACTGCCATTGATCAAACAGTCAATGAACCAAATAATACCAAAGACGAAAAGCATATTGAGCCTGTCGATGACACACATGTAAAACCTGATTATTTTACTGATTACGAACTAAGAGAAGACAACAGCTATAGTATCAAGAGAGAACACGATGAACCATTTTATGGAACAGATTCAAAATGTCCAAAGTTATTCATTGATATTAATAATGTATAATAATAATATATTTTTTGTATTAATATTCTACATGACATTATTTCATTAAACATATGTTATGCATTACATTGTTGTGTTCATTATTTTTAGAGTAAGCCAGCATATCAAACGTTTAGAATGTCTATTAAAACATCGGAGATGTAAGAAAAGGAATTTGCATACATCATATGTCGGATGGATAGGTTAACATAGTGTAGCGATAAAAAAATAGACTGACCCTAATTGTGGTAATAAAGATTGACCGCGTCGAATGTAATATTATACCTTAAAGCTGTGAACTTACACCTTATAAGTTCTCCGATAGCGCCACTTATAGCGCTAAAGGCTGTGCCATATGTGATATTATTGTTTTAAAGCTATGGTGATTAAGATGCGCCAAATGTGGCAATGAAGTCTGGGGCCACAAATGTAATACTATGATTAAAAGCGGTGTACCGATCGCGCCACTCGCTGAAAGCGAGAAAATAAAATGCGTGGCTACAGTAGGTTAGAAATTCTCCAACTATCAATCCGGGAGCGTAACCTCGCTTCCTCGAGTTATCTCCTTGTCAATTACCTCTAATGTCATGTAGAAATCAGATTCCTGGGAGCGCTACCGTTGGAGGCATGCGAACTAATTACCTGCCGTGCGACTAGATACAGACATATAAAATAAAATAAACACAAATAGAAAAGCAATATATTTATTGTGACTTACATTTTAGGTGTACAACAATGCTCACTTCAATTGACGACAAATAGGAGCAGAGATAATAATAACCAAGTCTCTACAATGACTGCATAATAATTTGAATTGCAATGCCTGAATGCCAATAGTAATAATTCTAATTTACGAATGCCTCGAAAAACACTTTTTTTCACTATATCACATAACTACAGCTTCTGCGCTCTACCAGCTATTTCACGATTGGCCCAAGTCCTGTGGAGGGGGCCGCTACCTACTACTTATGTTTGCAAACTCACTTCATTATGCTCACTGACCGTCCAATAATTTGTTTTAAATATGTCTGATGATTAAACATTATAACTTAAGCTTCCTGAGAAACATTGTGTTTAGTGATTTTTTTATTACCAATCTTCTCGGCGAAATTCAAAACCGTCTCCCGTGATTAGCGCCGAGGTTTGGCTGAAACTAAAAGTCAGTTTTCCTTTTTGCTGATTAAGAACTTTTCTTTTTGAAACTAGATTTAACTTGATTAGAGGAAGCATAATTTATGTCGGAATTATCTTTAGAAAGAAGGAATTCTATGTTTTTTTTTGTATTTTAATGATATCACATACTACTCACGGTACATATTACCCTTCCCGTTATTTAATGACGTCCCGTCATTAAGACTCGCTTGCCCTTGGGTTTTTGAAATATTCGCGATTCATTTACTATTGGTCCAACGTAATTTTAATTGACATTGTATTATTTTATACTTCTATATAAGCTTAATCAGGAGTGCTAAAAATTTTCTCTATTACTTTTCTTATTTTATTATACATCCCTATCTAAAGTTCATCAACTGGACTAAGATTATTTATGGTTTTAGCCTAGCTACTATACTAAAGATTTTTTTTCTTTTTCTACATCTAACACTGATGACTTTTACATTCCCAACAAGGTTGGGGCTATTCTACCTTTACATAAGATTTGTAGAGAATTCACCTTTTACAAGTTTTTTTTTATTTTGCTGACTATAGGGCACACTGCTTCCTATCTACGCTACATTAAATGAATAGTACGACAACTCTACACATAATTCTGAACATCTAACACTACATATAAGAACGATTTAAAATATACAATATTATGTTTACCACGTTCACTGGTGAACATTAGAACACTTTCACTGGGAATGTTTGCTATGTAGCATTACTGATAGGATATTGGAATTTTTAAGTTATCGAAGTTATTAAAATGTAACATATGTAAATTCACACCTATTTCATCACCATTCATGTCTTTTTAGCGTACTCAATCATTCTGTTATAAATTATGGTCCTTCACTCCTTTCGTCTTTGCAAAATTTTTAAAACATTTACGATATAGTTTCTTCACCGAACAGTCCGAGCTTGGTTATGTTCATCTTGCTTCTCCAATTGTCATACAGGAAATGATACTTCCAACAACAGGTGTGTGGGAATGTGATATCAAAGTTCATTCTCACCTGTTTTTTTTATAGTTCATAAGGTACTTTGTCTTTAAGGGGTTGAACACTGGGACCGTTGGGACTTGGGACTCGATGTATTATCAACACAGTCCGGATTGGGTTGATTTTCTTCTCAGCATATCGTTCTTGGGATACTTCAAATCGTTCTTGGGTGTACCTGGCAGTATAATTTTTGGCATATTTTAAAGCACATAGATAATGTACTTCTTGTATAAAATTGTTCGTTTGTGCACTTAGAGATTTCAGTTCTCTTATAAAATTGTTCGTGCCTCGCTTGAGTCTATTAACTTTTGAGGTGATTCCTTGGTTAATCACAGGGGAATTGATGTTTGGATTTGGAATGGGTCGACATCAAACTTTAGTGACTCCTTCAACATATTGTCTTTAACTTGTGGGAGGGGTATATTGTCACTGAGGGGTTAGTCATTGGGGTTAATTTTGGTTTCTGTAATTCAATGGTTGGTTTCCAGGTCCATTTTTCAGAAATTATCTCTTAACATTTATGGGATAACAGAGATATTAACTTTTTGCATTTGATAGAGGTGATAGGATGGATTCCGAGAAATGGTCGAAAGGATTCGACGCGTGAATTTGCGACACATAAATGATTTTTGGGGTCATCGGATGTCATAACTATACAGTCGTATGGTACATGGGTCCATAATGATTATCAAGGGTGATATTTATGTACTTATGTCTTGTACTGGTCGATGGGGCTCTCAGGATTTATGTGATTCTATAGTTCGATAATGCACTGAATACTGAGATTCAAATATAGTGTTACTATATTTGTTACAAAGGTAACTATAATTTTCGTAAACAATCTGAGATGAAAATTGCCTGGAGTCTATGGTGAGTACTCTTCGTTGGTTGAGGTATGATGAAAATAGATGCTACTTGGTTGTATCTGCACTTGACTACGCATTGTAATGATCGATTTCCAATATGTCAATCCACTCCCTGTAATAAAAATAACGAGGCAGAATCACACGTTCTTTAAAACAAATAGTCATAATATATAATAAACAATACGATTAGGTGCATTTTAGGGTGAAGATTACCCTACAAGACAATATAAAAAGATACACTGATATTACTACATAAACATTGGTTTTAATAAAACGACATTATTATCATGTTGGTTTCATATACATATAATTCTCATTGGGAAATCTAAAACAGAGATGTCTTCAAATTTGTTTTGAGAAAGGAAACAACGATACAAGGCTTATTTAATTCTTCAATACTTATTTAATTCTCCCTTAGATTTAAAACAATCCTTTAAACATAAGTTACTCTACATTGTTAAATTTGAGGTCTTAGTTTACAACATATTTCATGCCTTCATTGTTCACGCACGTCCGTGCTGTTTAAGAAACGCATGTTGCAGCGTCATAGCCACACGGTTTTACGTAAACGACACTTACAATGAGGGAACAAGACATAGCAAGGACGGGTGGACACCTCTATACCCACTCGTTTTCTAATGTCTTCCCTGTTTCTTGGCTTAGACGTTCTCATGGGGTTCGGGGTTTAACTTCTGCATTTCAGTCGTTTCCCCGTGTTCTTCCTTTGGGTTTAGCCTTCTTAGTCTCAGGATGTTTCCATAATTAAAAGTCAATAAGATTCTCATGGTCAGGGAAATCGCGAACACGAAACATACGATCAGTAGTATGTTCCACCAAAAATTGGTTGAGAATAGTCCGTATCTACCATCGACGTACGTTAATCTTTGGTCTTCATTTGTAAATAGGGGAATCTTGGAGTCTAATGCTTCTCTTATTTTTGTAAGCCTTAATGTCCCTTTATTTTTTTCTATTTTGGACCATAACGAGGTTTTCATTTCCTCACTTTCTATATTGGGAACTGTGTACGACAGGTTAATTGGCTTGAAATTGATTATTTTGGGACTTATTATGTTTGCGCTCGTGGTAATTAACGGCGTTCGAACAGTTGACTCTTTAGTTACAAGTCGACATCCTTGTTTTATGGTTATCGTACCCACATCTTGTAACAGTAATTCTGTCCTATAACTTTGATTTATTCTTTCTGTTTTATTATAGCAAGACAAAGTTCCAACAGTTTCTCTTGGAACAGAAAATAACCAAAGATCATTTCTAAGGTGTATGAATATTTCTTGTTTAGTGCTTCCGATCATGGCTTCTTTCAGTTGGACTGGATACATCGTACGGGAATGGTACGGGTAGACTTTTTTATATTAAAGGAAATTATTCGAATTAATTATATGCAATGTGATTTTTTAATTAGAATCTGTTTTCGGGAACTGATATATGTTGAACAGACGAGTATTAGACGGTTTTGATTCATGCAAAGCCATGATATATGTTAAACAAAATTTTTCTATAGAGTTTTTACAATTGTATGATTTTTACATGTGAGCTAAAAGTTTTTAAATTATTATTCCTTTATGACGCATATCCATTAAAATCTTTTAATCCTATACTGATTAAGTGTAATTCCATCTGTTAGGTTTTTTAACCGTTCTACCCGATTGTGTTGTTACTTTCTCCTCGATTTCTTGCGGTTTTTTTCTTTTTAGGTTTTGCTAGCGAAATTAGATCAAATTTTTTTAATTGTTTTTTCAAAAATTCTTGCCCTTTTAATTTTGTTTCTTTCGCGTGCGCAGCTGCTGAAGTCGGTTTTGATTTCCCAGTTTCTTTAATTACTATATGGTCTAATTCACCGCCAGACTCTTCGGAACTGGTTTCCGACGAATCCACATTAGAACTTTTAGAAGTGACACTTCGCATTTTTGAGGTATCACCTCCCCTTCCTTCGTAAATTTCTACTCCTCTGGAAGCAGAAAGTTTATTCTCTAAGTCATCGCTTTGAGTTTTCAACTCGGGAGATTTGAAAGATTCTTGAGAGCTTTAAGAGGAATCAAGAGTTTTTGCGGGGTTCCTCCACTGTTTAAATGCCATCTCTTCAGGGGCTTGGGGCATTCTTTGCACTAGTGTTTCCCTCCATGAAGTCCACTGTTTAGGCTTGACCTTGGACACAGCTATATCATGATATTGTCCTTGCTGGTCATTCTTGGGAGTTTGATTTTTAGGCAATGTACTTTGATTCTTTTTTATTGGGAAATTTATTAAATCCATAGCTTCTCGTAAATTTGTTTTAATTGAATCTTTGGGACGAGTTTTCTCTACAATAATACCCGGAGTTTCTACCGCTCTTTTCAATTCCTCCTGTAATGACAGGGGCCTCTCTATTGGTGTTGCAGGGGAAACCATATCGTCTGGAAATCTTTTGGGGGACAAGGGGTCGAAATTCTATCAGGGACAAACTGGGTTTTTGGAGATATCGTATAATCTAATACTCCTGCGCTCTCTGATGATGAACTTTTTGGATCTTTTGGCGTTTTTATTCTCTCTTGTATTAGGGATTTCCTCTTGGGAATAACTAGATTTTTCACAGCTAAAAATTCTTCAAAGTTTTCCTCATCACTCTCATTTTCAAAATAATTTTGTTTAAGATTAAAGGGTTTTAGCTCTGCCAATCTTGATTTAGGGGGCTCATTTTCTGCATCTGACGAATCAGTAGACGAGGGACGCGATACCCATATTTCTGGGAATTTGGCTCTTTTTATTCGGCTAGCATGTGCCTTGTAAGTTCTTCCACTATCGGGGTTCTCCATTTTAAAAGTATAATCGTTATCGTACTTTTTGACTACTCTGTACGGTCCAGAATATTTGTTGGAAAGTTTTTTGCCTTCCGTCTTTGCCTCGTTCTTTAGGTAGAAGCATCTTGAAATCTATGCTCCCCTTGACTTTGGGTTGGTTTCTTAGCTCTTGGTTTATTTTAAATTTTTCCAACACTTGCCTAAATATCTTATAAGTTTTCCTCATCCTATTTATGAATTCTTGTTTGTAATCCTCCGAGTTACTGTAATATTGCCGGGATTCAATAATTTCGTCATAGGGTATTCTAAAATCACGACCAAAAAGTAAATAAAAAGGGTTGTCTTTGGTTGTTTCTGAATAAGCAGTATTGATTACGTTAGTTAAATAAGGTAAGAATTGATCCCAATCGTTCCTGTTGTCTTTTGTATAAATGCTTAATACATTTGAAAATATTTTATGCCTATTTTCGATTTTACCATTAGCTTGTGGGTGATATGGAGAAGTCACCAATTTCTCTATGTTAAGAAAACTCATTAAGTCTTCTGTTACTTTTGAAACAAAATTGTTTCCGTTGTCACCTAAAACCTTATTTGGAATGCCAAATTTTAAAAATTATTTCGCCAACGCCTTACCAGTGGCGTAAGCGCCTTTTTTTTAATGTTTTTGCAAAAGTAAATCCGGAAAACTGATCTATTACTGAAAGAATACAAGTATGGCCTCTGTTGGAAACAGGCAAGCCTCCACTTGTTCCATATAAATCAAATGAGACAATATCGAAGGGGAATCTCGCTACCGGGACTCTTCCCATTGGAGGATTAGGATAAGCTTGGGGGTTTTTTCTTAAGTTACACGCTTCGCATGTACTTACAAATTCTTTAAGTTTTGTTATTCCCGACGGCACGTAAAAATATTGTTTTAATTTATGGAAAGTTTTCGTTACTCCTAAATGTCCGCCTATGTCTGAATGAAAATATTCGAATGCAGGTGTTATTAGGTTTTGGGGTAATACAGGTATTATTGAAATTTGGTTTCTATTTGCCTCAGCAGTCACGATTCTGCATAGTATTTCTTCATCAAGATCATAGTAAAAATTATCTATCTCTTTTCTAAGAGTTTTGAATTTATCCGGTAACGCATCGTCATTCACAAAATAATTAATAAGTGCTACACACATTTCGTCCTTTTTTTGCTTTTTTTTATATTTTCTAAAGACAAGGGAGAATAGTTAACCTTATTTTCCTTTACTGTGTCTTTAACTTTGTTTTTTTTACATTTATGTTTGCTCTTAGCATTGATAGCGTTAACTTCATTTTCCTCAGCTTCCGACGGCATATTTTCTGGATATCTACTCAAAAAGTCACAAGCTGCATTTTGTTTACCTTTTAAGTGTTCAAATTCGTAATCTAGGTCTTGGATTTTCATAATCCATCTAGCTAGAATTCCTGTGGGGTTTTTAAATGTGCGCAGGTACTGCAAGCTTTTATGGTCTGATCGTAGTATAAATTTTCTTCCAATTAAATAGTGTCTAAATCTGTCCAAGTGGTGGAATATAGATAATAATTCTTAATTTGTGGCGGAATAACTACTTTCACCTTTTGATAAAGTTCTACTCGAATAGCATATAAATTTTTCTATTTTTTTTGTTTAGGCGTTCCCTCTAGAGGATTAGGGTTTTCTACCGGGATTATTTGCGAAAGAATAGCGCCAATGCCCTTTGAACTAGCATTGGTTGTGACCACAAATTGTCCGTTTTCGAAATCAGGCAGCGATAATATTGGTTCAAAAGTGAGTGCCTTTTTGAGACGGTCTAGGGAAGTTTGAGCTTCCTGGGACCAGGTAACATTTTGGGAGTTCCCTTTAGTTAACTCCGTGAGGGGTTTCGCAATTTGGGCGTAATTGCTCACAAATTTTCTAAAGTAGCCAGTAAGACCTAAAATTCCTCTTAATTCTTTCATAGTTCTTGGGGGCTTGAGGTTTTCAACACATCTTATTTTGTCAGGGTCTGGAGATATCTCTCCTTGCGTCACCACTACTCCTAAAAATTTAATTTTAGGTTGAAATAAATTTACTTTTTCAGGCCCGCATTTTAAATTGCCCTGTCTGAACTTCTCGAACACCTTAGCTAATGTTGCTAAGTGTTGTTCAGCGTTTTCTCCCACGCATATGACATCAACAAAATGAATGATATTCTTTAATCCTCTTAACAGGTGTAATAAGGGTCTACATAGTGCGCTTGAACTTTTTTAAAGTCCAAAAGGTACTCTTAAGTATTCATATGAACCACATTCGGTCGTAGAAAACGCAGTTTTATAGGCATCTTTTTCGGCTATTTTCACTTGGTGGTAGCCTTGGGTGAGGTCCAAAGAAGTAAAGAATTTGTTTTTGCTTGAAATAGAGTCAAGAATTTCATCTATTCTTGGTAAAAGAAATTTATCGCTAACTACTTGTTTGTCAACGGCTCTATAATCTACAAGTTTAAGATCACCATTCTTTTTTGGTACCAAGACCACTTGTGCAGAATACGGACTTATACTGGGGCGTATAATTTCATTTTTTCTAATTCATTGATTTTATTTTTTAACCATTCTTTGTGCTTATACGGCACACGATATGGCTGTTTCGCTACAGGACTACCAGTCGTTAAAATTGAATGTTCATAAAATGTTATCAGTCCGATGTCATCTTTGGATGCGGAAAATACATCTTTGAAATTCCATAATAATTCGCATAAATTTTTCTTAAGTTCTAAGTCCGCAATATGATCCATATTAAATTTGTTTAAGAATTGCGATTTAGTTAGAGGGTATTTGCTAATTGAGGTTTTAATACCATTTACTAGGTTTCTTTTGGAATTCTCCCATCTATTTAAAACATTCTCCGATAAACTTGGATTTGAACTAAACACGTCTCCTTTTTTATTGTAATTGTATCATTTTCGTAGTTATTAGTTACCCAAATAAAACCTTCTCCTTTGTCGTAAGATATAATCTGTTCTTCGGGTAACAGATTTTTAGGAATTTCATTTGACGGGATCGCAAACCATATTTCAGATTTGCTATCCACTGGTTCAATCATCTGTGATATTTGAATTCTTTGCATCGTTTTGGGAGGGACTTTTGTTTTCCGTATTGCATATCCATAATATTTTTCTTTATTTTCATTGTCTATTTAATTTAGGCTGGCGCTATCCGCCAATAACATTGGCTGTACCTGAACTGCATTTGGGTTCACTACTTTTTTCCATAATTCCACTATTTTCTTGATTTCGTTTGACCTGTACTGTCGCATATCTCCTATTTTTATTTTTGCAGATTCAATACACTTATTATTTAAATTTAATTCATCTCTGCAATGTCTCTCAGAATAATTGAACAAATTTCTGATTATGCCATGTCCTCCTTGCGAGACATGAGGTTCAAAAGATTGCGACATTATACCGGTAGAAATTTTATTTACTGTTACGTTCTCTTCGTAACCTCTGTTACAATTTCTTAAGGTAGAAATTCCTTCCCCTACCTTGGCCGGGTAGACACGCCTTTCGTTTGCTACGTCTAATAATATTCTATTAGACCTTAAAAATTTGCGCCGATAATTGCTTCGTACGGAAAGTTATCGCATATTATAAAATTTGTCGGAAAAATTCTATTATCCCTTTTTATGTCTAGGCGAATTGAACCTCTTGCATCCAATTTATGCCCTGTCACGCTAGTTAAATTGGGATTATTAAAATTTCTTTGTTGCCTAATATGCGGAGGCAACATCTTAAATACGCATGAGTTTATGATGTTCGTGGTAGCACCAGAGTCAATTAAAGCTTTAAAGTAAATATTTGCCACACAAAATCATTAGCTGTAGGTAACTTATTATTATTATTATCACTACAAGACGGTACTACTATCGGTTTGGACCTATAAAACGTTCTAGGCTCCCTCTGGGTCCAATTTATATTTCTGAGGGGCCTGACGCGTTTCCCCGTGGATTTGTTTCATACGTCGGTGTCTGCAGTAGAGATTCAGATATGTGAGATTCCGTAGACATATCTAATTGATTTACATTTGTTTGTCGATTTTGCCAGGTATTATTACGATAGTTCTGGTTTCTTGCGTCAGTACCGGCAGCTGGCGCTGACTGCCAATCCCGTTGGCTTGAAAAATTTTCATTTCCCGCCGGCCAATTAACTATTTGCCGTCGGCTTGAAAAATTTTCATTTCCCGTCGGCAAATATTCGGGATTTCTATATACCATTCTCGCATTATATTGGCTTTTACGAGTATTTGGGTTTTCAAATCGGTAATTAATTTGTCTATTGGGGGGAGGATTGTACAAATTTGGTTGCTACGCGTTGTAAGGTACCGATTGCCGCAATCTTCCCTGGCTATAGCCTAGTGCACCACTGGCGCTAAAATTTGTTCTTCCGAACAAATGGTTGCCATAATTTTGCGTACTACCGACAGCAATTCTTGGTGTGCGATTTGGGACATAACGGCACTCCCTCGCGATGTGCCCAGGTCAATTACAAATATAGCATCTTATTATTGTTAGGTTATTTTCATAACTAAATTGTTTGGCAGGCTGAAAACGTACTGTTTTCTGCCTAGCGGGTTCTTGCGTTTTATTTCTTTGTGGCACTTGGGAGTTATCCCTTGAAAAGAAATTGGGAGACGCCTGATCGCCCTTGAACGTCAGGCTTAGGTTTGATTCGCCTAAGCTATTTATTTTTGCTTTACTGTGATTAGCCACAATCGCATCAACTTCGATCAATCGCTCTACCTCCTGAACTGCAAGATCCAACGTCTGAATATTTTTGAATATTACCCTTTTATATAGTTTTGGGGGTAGCCCTTGCAAAAAGGTATTTAGTATGACTTTTTCATACACTTCTCCTGAACCTTTTCCGTATTTTGCTTCTACTGAAATCCATATATTATCAAGATATTCTCATATGTTTTGTGAATGGTCAAAGCATACCATTCCGTGTTTTAATTTATTCGTAGAACTGGTTTCGATAAATCTATCTTTAAATGCCGTTAACAATTTGTCCACCGTATTTATTGGCAAGCTGGCGTCATCACCTATAGTATGTTCAATTTGCTTTAGAAAGGTTAAGGCCTGGCCTTTTCATCTTAATAGGAGCATGCCGACTATCGTTTCTAGCTCTGTTTTTGTTAATTCTACAAACTGGGCCAATTGGATATTAAATTCGTTGATATTTGCTTGTCCATCGTACTGCGGAATAGACTTTGCTATTTCTACATTTTTCGCGACCAACTTTTGCGCCATTAATAGTTCGCTTAATTCTTCTGACATTTTTTGCGTTTGAATAACTCAAAATAAATTAATTTTTTCACTTAACCTATTTTGGGGAAGGCTATTATCTCCTATGAGATATTCTAGAGGTTTTCCTATAATAGCTTAGCGGCAATAGGTCTAATCACTTTTCTTATATGTCTGTATCTTTCCAATGATTAAATTTAAATAACAAGGTTTATAGCCTAACTAGTTCGCATGTTTTCCTCCAATTTCCGATCGTGCCAATTGTAGCGATAAAAAATATTCATTGACCGTTATTGTGGTAATAAAGATTGACCGCGTCGAATGTAATATTATACCTTAAAGCTGTGAACTTATACCTTATAAGTTCTCCGGTAGCGCCACTTATGGCGCTAAAGACTGTGCCACATGTGATATTATTGTTTTAAAGCTATGGCGATTAAGATGCGCCAAATGTGGCAATGAAGTCTGGGGCCACAAATGTAATACTATGATTAAAGGCGGTGTATCGATCGCGCCACTCACTGAAAGCGAGAAAATAAAATGCGTGGCTACAGTAGGTTAGAAATTCTCCAACTATCAATCCGGGAGCGTAACCTCGCTTCTTCGAGTTATCTCTTTGTCAATTACCTCTAATGTCATGTAGAAATCAGATTCCTGGGAGAGCTACCGTTAGAGGCATGCGAACTAATTACCTGCCGTGCGACTAGATACAGACATAAAATAAAATAAACACAAATAGAAAAGCAATATATTTATTGTGACTTACATTTTAGGTGTACAACAACGCTCACTTCAATTGACGACAAATAGGAACAGAGATAATAATGACCAAGTCTCTACAATGACTGCATAGTAATTTGAATTGCAATGCCTGAATGCCAATAGTAATAATTCTAATTTACGAATGCCTCGAAAAACACTTTTTTTCACTATATCACATAACTACAGCTTCTGCGCTCTACCAGCTTTTTCACAATTGGCCCAAGTCCTGTGGAGGGGGCCGCTACCTACTACTTATGTTTGCAAACTCACTTCATTATGCTCACTGACCGTCCAATAATTTGTTTTAAATATATCTGATGATTAAACGTTATAACTTAAGCTTCCTGAGAAACATTGTATTTAGTGATTTTTTTATTACCAATCTTCTCGGCGAAATTCAAAACCGTCTCCCGTGATTAGCGCCGAGGTTTGGCTGAAACTAAATTGCAGTTTTTTATTTTGCTGATTAAGAACTTTTCTTTTTTGAAACTAGATTTAACTTAATTAGAGGAAGCTTAATTTATGTCGGAATAATCTTTAGAAAGTAGGAATTCTATTTTTTTTGTATTTTAATTATATCACATACTACTCACGGTACAATAGAGAAAATCTAAGTATAAGAATGAATAAATTCTCTATCAACATCTATTGACAGATACTTGGGTTAGCTTTGACGAAATCTAAGTATCAGAGTGAATAAATTCTTTATCAATGTCTTTTGACAGATAAGCTCGATAACACTGACATAATTTAAGTATCAAATTGAACAAATTCTTTATTAAAATTCTTTATTGATATCATTTGCCGGGTACGTCGGATAACATTGACAAAATCTATCTATTAGAATGAATAAATTCTTTATCATCAGCCGTCGTTGGATTTTTCATTATGAAAAAATTGTAAGTAAGTAATAAACTCTTTCTTGAATTCACCTCTTGCATACACAATACAGAAATTAAAAAAAAAATAATTGTAATTTCCAGACTTCATTTGCATGCAATAGATACCGAGAGTTCTAGGACTCTTCCCACAATAAATTCTAAGGGTTTTATGACTCCTCTCCACAATGAATTCAGATGGTTTTAGGACTCATCCCCCTAGCCATAACCCCATTCAACCTTGAGCGAAGGTATTAAAACTTGATGAAGTACTTCTCTACGTAACAACTAAATTAATAGCTTCCAAGATGATAGGACTGTATGACACAGAGTTTAGCGGTTTAAAAAAATCATCTTGTGGTGTTATATTTGAATGTGCATTTTTATTATTGTCTATGGAACTCGAAGAAATTGACTGTTATCATTGGATAGTGAACTATAATATGTTTGAGTATGATAAAAGCTTGTGGAGTGCTACATTACGTTATATAAAGAGACTGGGATTCTACGATAGAGTGATTACACCACTTAATAATAGTGTTCAGGAACTGAGAAATGTTCAGGAGGAAGTCAGTGAAATTTGCAGCTTTTTTGGGATTGAAGCACAAGGGTAATGTACCTACAGATAAAGTTTTAATTCAAAAGTGTGACCCTAGGATTCCACTTTTCAATCTAGAAGAATTTAAGTGTCCTAAATTTGAAGGGGCTTATCACCGTCCTGAAGACGAGGTTAGGTTTTCGCGCAGTGGATACCTAAGGACATACCTGATCGCGATAAATGCATGAGAAACGGTGAACTTTAAGTACTATTTTTATGGAAATATGTGTTTTTTCTCAAAAAATCTATTAATGTGTTTAAGCAATAAATATCTTTAAGCTTAACCCGTCTTTATTCTTTAGAATAGTTCTATTCATTTCATTAAATTATGAAGAAATTGTAAGTAAGTAACAATTTCTTTCTTGAACTCACCACTTGGATACACAATGCAGAAATTCCATTCAAGAAACTATGAAGAAATTGTAAGTAAGTAGCAAATTCTTTCTTGAATCCCACAGACATACAAAAACACTTATAAATATATGGATTCAGGCATACAAACCGACAGAGACAGGCATTGAGATATGCAAACACCCGCCCAGACACATAAGCGGAGGAAGTGAGGGAGACAAAAACACATATAAATGTAAGGATTCTGACATACAAACCGACAAAGACAGGCATTGAGATAGGCAAGCATCCGCCCAGACACATAAGCAGAGGAAGTGAGAGAGACAAAAAAACGTATAAATGTAAGGATTCAGGCATACAAACCGACAGGGACAGGTACTGAGATAAGCAAACACCCGCCCAGACACATAAGCAGAGGAAGTGAAAGAGACAAAAACACATATAGATATATAGATTCTGACATACAAATCGACAAAGACAGTCACTGAGATAAGCAAACATCCGCCCAGACACATAGACAAGGAGAGTGAGAGAGACAAAATCACATGCAAATATATTGATTCAGGCATACAAACCGAGTATGACCTAGGTTCCTAGGTATAGTGAACCTAGATCAACCCAACTTTTTGGATATCTCTCTCACTATGACTGTGCGTCTGAGCGAGAGTTTGCCTATCTCAATGCCTGTCATTGTTGGTTTGTATGTCAGAATCCATTTATTTATACGTGTTTTTGTCTCTCTCACTTCCTCCGCTTATGTGTCTGGGCGGGTGTTTGCCTATCTCAATGCCTGTCATTGTTGCTTTGTATGGCTGAATCTATATATTTGCATGTGTTTTTGTCTCTCTCACTCTCAGGGCCTATGTGTCTGGGTGGATGTTCGCTTATCTCAGTGTCTGTCTTTGTCGGTTTGTATGTGAGAATCCATTTATTTATTAGTGTTTTTGTCTCTCTCACTTCCTCTGCTTATGTGTCTGGGCGGGTATTTGCCTATCTCAATGCCTGTCTTTGTTGGTTTGTATGTCATAATCGATATATTTATATGTGTTTTTGTCTCTCTCACTTCCTCTGCTTATGTGTCTGGGCGGATG
>JAQQPU010000746.1:0-34798 GCA_029168905.1 Artemia sp. Kazakhstan ARC1039 | reverse complement strand
TTTGCCTATCTCAATGCCTGTCTTTGTCGGTTTGTATGTCAGAATCCTTACATTTATATGTGTTTTTGTCTCCTTCACTCCCTCTGCTTAAGTGTCTGGGCGAGTGTTTGCCTATCTCAGTGCCTGTCTCTGTCGGTTTGTATGCCTGAATCCATATATTTATATGTGTTTTTGTATGCCTGTGGGATTCAAGAAAGAATTTGCTACTTATTTACATTTTTTTCATTATTTCTTGAATGGAATTTCTGCATTGTGTATCCAAGTGGTGAGTTCAAGAAAGAAATTGTTACTTACTTACAATTTCTTCATAATTTAATGAAATGAATAGAACTATTGTAAAGAATAAAGACGGTTTAAGCTTAAATATATTTATTGCTTAAACACATTAATAGATTTTTTGAGAAAAAACAAATATTTACATAAAAATAGTACTTAAAGTTCACCGTTTCTCATGCACTTATCGCGATCAGGTATGTCCTTAGGTATCCACTGCGCGAAAAACCTAACCGTCTTCAGGACGGTGATAAGCCCCTTCAAATTTAGGACACTTAAATTCTTCTAGATTGAAAAGTGGAATCCTAGGGTCACACTTTTGAATTAAAACTTTATCTGTAGGTACATTACCCTTTACATAGAGTGCTTCAATCCCGAAAAATCTGCAAATTTCACTGACTTCCTTCTGAACATTTCTCAGTTCCTTACCACTATTATTAAGTGGTGTAATCAATCTATCGTAGAATCCCAGTCTGGTTATATAACGTAATGTAGTACTCCACAAGCTTTTATCATACTCAAACATATTATAGTTCACTATCCAATGATAACAGTCAATTTCTTCGAGTTCCATAGACAATAGTAAAAATGCACATTCAAGTATAACACCACAAGCTGATTTTTTTAAACCGATAAATTCTTTGTCATACAGTCCTATCATCTTGGAAGGTTTTAATGTAGTTGTTACGTAGAAAAGTACTTCATCAAGCTTTTATACCTTCGCTCAAGGTTGAATGGAGTTATAGCTAGGGGGATGAGTCCTAAAACCATCTGAATTCATTGTGGAGAAGAGTCATAAAACCCCTAGAATTCATTGTGGGGAGGAGTCATAGAACTCTCGGTATCTATTGCATGCAAATGAAGCCTGGAAATTGCAATTATTTTTTTATAATTTCTGTATTGTGTATGCAAGAGGTGAGTTCAAGAGTTTGTTACTTACTTATAATTTTTTCATAATGACAAATCCGACAACGGCTGATGATAAAGAATTTATTCATTCTAATAGATTGATTTTGTCAATGTTATCCGAGGTACCCGACAAATGATATCGATAAAGAATTTTAATAAAGAATGTGTTCAATTTGATACTTAAATTATGTCAGTGTTGTCAAACGTATCTGTCAAAAGACATTGATAAAGAATTTACTCACTCTGATACTTAGATTCCGTCAAAGCTATCCCAAGTATTTGTCAATAGATGTTGATAGAGAATTTATTCATTCTTATACTTGATATCTCTCTATGTTAACCTATCTATCCGACATATGATGTATGCAAATTCCTTTTCTTACATCTCCGATGTTTTAATAGACATTCTAAACGTTTTATATGCTGGCTTACTCTAAAAATAATGAACACATAGCAATGTAATGCATAACATATTTTTAATGAAATAATGTCATGCTGAATATTAATACAAAAAATATATTATTATTATACATTACTAATATCAATGAACAACTTTGGACATTTTGAATCTGTTCCATAAAATGGTTCACCATGTTCTCTCTTGATACTATAGCTGTTGTCTTCTCTTAGTTCGTAATCAGTAGAATAATCACTATTCCATTTTGAATCATACACAATTTTTACAGGCATGTTATCGACAGGCTCAATATGGTTTTCGTCTTTGGTATTATTTGGTTCATTGACTGTGAGATCAATGGCAGTAACGTTTGCTGGTACTTTGTTTTTCATCGGTTCATCTTTATTCCTTAGTTAATAGTTAATAAAAGGAAAAATATTAGAATTAAATTTAAGTACTAAATTTAAATTACAAATCTATGATTTTTAAATATGACGGGGTGGTTTCCCCTGAGGGTATGGAACGGGAAGGTAATAGTTTTAGTTATTTGGTAAATGAGGGTTACGGTGACCATTCAGCGTATTATGTTAAATTGTAATGATTTTGGTCCTCGGCGTCCAGGAATGGACTGAGTATTTTGATTATGTGTGATTTATTATTTTCATTTGTTAATAAACCCATTGAACATTGAAGTGATATTTTCTGCCAATACCCTTTTTATTTTTCTGGCAACTTCACTGTCTATTATCACACTATTTTTACACAGGTAACAGTTCCGGCACGTAGACAAGATAGGGTTTATGATATTAGTAGAAGAGTAGGCCTTTCTTTTCGTCTTTGCTTTCATTTAAATGCTAATACCCGAAAGCTGACGATATGGTTTAACACTGGGTAACATGTTACCACAAGCACTAGCAAGAAGATGCCCTTCTTCATCAACTATTATATTTATGCTGGCATTCTCTTTGAGTGCAATCATCTCCGGAGATCTCAATCTCGCATATCCTCCATCATAAGAGTTGAATTTTTTGGTACTCCAAAGAAATTTAATTCCTTACTGTCATGACAATTCACGCATACGTTTCCGATGGTGCTACCACTTGTACTTATTTCATAGTTTAAATACTTCTCTTTGTCAGCATTCAATGCTACAATAACACTATCATGTGAACATACTTTCTTAAAATGCTTCATCTTCACTTCTTAGAGATATGAGTTGTGTTTATTGTTCCAGTGTGTAAAAAATACTGATTTAATACATCCAATAAACTAGGTAGTGTCGATAAACGGACATAGAGTACCATTGGTAAAGCTGCATCGTGTCTCTGAGCAAGCATAGAGTACAATTGTTAAAGCCATAAGCATATCTCATGTCATTTTAAGATACGTGAAAAAAAAGTTGAATAATTTCGAAGTCCCCCCCAAAAAAATTTAGTCCAATAAAAAAAGTGCCACTACAAACAATATTTTTCTAATAGTAAAAGTTGCGACTAACATTTCTATATCATTCTCATTTTGAATTTGGAAAATATTAAATGAGATTTCTTTTATTTTTAAGTATGTTACATGTCATTCTGAGATGTAAAAAAAGTTGAAAAAATATATCATGTTAAAAAAAATGGGGGGGGGGCAAACAGTTGGAGGGGAGGGGGCCCTCTTCGAGTTTGGGGATAGGGGACCTTTGGGGGTTGAGGTCCCTGGTGGTTAGAGTCATTGGTGCTTATGATCCTTGGCGGTTCGTACTCGTATACACCTCACTACTTGATTTGTAAGGATTTCTATCGATTGTTCTGAATTTCATTATTAAAATTCTTTTCTTGCCATCTACATCTCTCTTAGTATCAACTTTTTAGTATACTATAACGTTACTAAATAATAAATAAGCTATGAGTTAACATGCTCTTCGAGGTTACCTTAACTGCTAATCGGTTTAACCCTTTTTTCTCCACCTTCAAATGATCCAATTTGCAAATGTTATCTAGCTCTGTTTTTTCCGTATTATTCAAATAAGATCGTTCGTACAGTCCAATTCGCGAATCCCTTATCCCTTTTTGCAAATTGAGTTAGCTTTTACGCAAAATGTTTCAACAGCGTATGTCAATCAAACAATTCTGAGTGTAGCATCCGATTTTTTAATTAGCAACGACACATTCCTAAGAAACTAGTCTTGAGTTAAGGCAATTTTCCAAAAAATAGTTGTTGCCTCAGAAACCATTTTTGAATACGTAATGTGACAATCAAAAGTTTTGGCTTAGAAACCTGTGTCTAAACCAGTCTGTAAAGGCATATCATGCAATCGCTCTTGCTCACTCTTTGAAAAGGTGTATATGTCTTGTAGAAATGTTTTCTTATATGTCTTGTAGAAATGGAAGGCCATTTGAGGGGGTACTCACTCTCTTTGAAAAGGTGTAGAGCTTCAAGCAAATAGCATGGGAATTACTATATGTCTAAGCAAAGTATAAGGCCATGTGAGGGGGTACTCACTCTCTTTGAAAAGGTGTATACGTCCCGGCAAATAGCATGGTATTTCCTATATGTCTAAGCAAATTCATTAGATGCATTCTACTTATGGCAACATAGTTCTTTACTTAGGAAGCTTGATTGCGCTGCCCATGGTATCATATTTACTTGGGCACTGCTCTTGATTGGTGTCATTTTCTTGTCCTTAATGACCACGTTTTGAAATGCTTTCCCCCGCTCCTTCCTCTCGAAAGAGGACTGAACTTGGTTAATACTGTCTCTTCTTTTTGTTTTCCATATAATTTCAACTCCAATAACAATTTCAGAACGTGTTTGGGGAAATGGTTGGCGTGAGAGGGGGGTTAGTTGCCCTCTAATTGCTTTCCACTATTAAAAAGTGCACTGGCCCTTTCAATTTCCAATCGAATGAGCCCTTTTTGAAGATTCTACAAAAATCCCTTTCTATAAAAACTTTATATTCCCCCAGGGCATAACTTACAACCCTTACCCTTAGGGCAGTGCGGGGGGGGGTGTCTTACTCAAAGACCTAATTTCCAGAACTTTCAACTATGTTGAACAAAATGGCTATCTCAAAATTTGGATTGGATGTGTTTGAGGAAATGGTGGGTGGGAGAGGAGGATTAGTTGCCCTCCAATTACATTCGACTATTAAAAAGGGCACTAGCCCTTTCAATTTCCAATTGAATGAGCCCTTTTTGAAGTTTCTACAACAACGCTATCTACACAACCTTATGTGCCCCCGGGGCATAACTTACAACCCTTGCCCTAAGGGGTGTGGGGGATTTGTCATCCTAAAAGACATAATTTCCAGAACTTTCAAGTATGTTAAACAAAATGGGTATCTCAAAATTTTGACTGGGTGTGTTTGAGGAAATGGTGGGGGTGAAAGGGGGGTTAGTTGCCCTCCAATCACTTTCGAATATTAAAAAGGGCACTAACCTTTTGAATTTCCAATTCAATGAGCCCTTTCTGAAGTTTCTACGACAACGCTTTCTATAAAAACCTTATATGCCTCCAGGGCATAACTTTACAACCCTTGTCCTGAGGGTTGTGGCGGAAGTGTCCTCCTCAAAGATGTAATTCCCGGATCTTTAAACTACGTTAAACAAATTGGTTATCTCAAAATTTTGATTGGATGTGTTTGGTGAAATTTTGGGTGTAGAAGGGGTGTTAGTTGCCTTGCGACCACTTTCGGCTATTTTCCACTTTAGAATTTCCAATTGAATGAGCCCTTTTCGAAGTTTTTACGACAGCTCCTTCGATACGAAGTCCCCTGGTCTAAAACCAAAAAAAAAAATATAAATAAATAATACATTGTGGTAACATCGTTCTTCACTTAGGCAGCGCTATTGCGCTGTCTATGATAGGCTTACATGAAATTAAGGATTGGTGCTTGAAGTCTAGACTCTTAGTGATGAATCAAGAGATTCTCTTAAATGAATCTTAACAATATTTTGATTCTTAGTAAGAGAGTTTTCTTTGAATAGGGGGTTTCATTTCTAAACATATTTCCAAAGTCGATTTCTAAACTCCAATAGGTGGATTGTATACACTTCATGCAAATTACTTGCTATATCCATTCTTTGGGTCATTATTAGTACTGTGCAGAGGGGGGGGGGGTCTTCCCTTAAAACTCTAGGATTCTGGCAATTTTCTCCATCTTTTTTTATTTTTTGTATAAATCTCCTGTTTTCATTGTTTTCAGATCCTCCTCAAAAAAAAAAAAAAAAAATACTTCTTGTGTGCCTGAGCCCATATATTCCATTACTATCTTATGTTATTGAGTGCCGTTCGGCAACTTCTCGTATTGATTATTATTATTATTTTATTTATAACCCACTAATTACAAAAATGTAAATAGCAGAATAAAACATAAGAAAAGACAAGCACTATGAAAAATATATACTTTCTAGACAATTGAATGGAGGAAGCTTATTTTTTTAATATCTGAAAGCCTACTACTTAGAACGGCAGCTTTACCAAAAACATCAATCATCCGAAATGTTGACAGTTATTAATGCTTTATTCACATAACTTGATGAATTGGATGTTTTTTCTGTTTCAAAATAAAAAGAACTTATTTCATAAGCCTCCTTGTCCTAACCAATCATTGACGTGTTTTTGTATATTTGCTCACACATTTTAGCCTAAGAAACTGTTTTGATTTCAAATGGAAACGCTACTAGAATTAGAGAGAAGATACAATGAAGAAAGAGAAAAATTTGATGAAGACACGAAGAAAGGAATAAGACATCATAAAAATTGTGTAAGTGTCCTAAATTGTGCCATCTCCTTGAAGGAGGTGGGAGCATTAGAGGATATTTTGTGTGTGGGGAGATGGGGTGAATAACAACTTTGCAATTTTTTGTGAGGGGGACAGGTTTACTCAGGATCAATCTTCAGAGCTGAATAGCAACATATAATTATGGTTAGTTGGATGCCTATCGGCTTTTTGAATAGGCCCTGATATGGCGCAGCCAAGGGTTACGTTATATTAACAGGTAATGATGCAGGTACAAATGATTAAGAAATAGAGTGAGTATGTGAAGAATTCCTAATGTTAAAATTCTACAGGCGTGA
Organism: Artemia sp. Kazakhstan ARC1039; assembly: GCA_029168905.1. NCBI lineage: Eukaryota > Metazoa > Arthropoda > Branchiopoda > Anostraca > Artemiidae > Artemia > Artemia sp. Kazakhstan ARC1039. Next base: position 28,158 of record JAQQPU010000746.1, on the reverse strand, counting down.
TAAGTTAGTATATGGGCAAGGTTTTATCCCAAGTTTAATATACCAGTCAGATATCTCACTTATTGAAAGCTACAAAATTTAAGAGATTTGATAATAATAATAACAGGGGACAGGCCTAGTTCTCCTCTTTGCAAAGATGAGAGTGATCATTTGATGCTGTTGTTCAGCTGGTATCAAGGGCTTTCTACTTTAGGAGATTTTGGGGATATCTAGTTGCTTCTTCCAGATATCTCACAGAGTAAATCAACAGAAGTAATTAGTAGATCTTGCACATGCCTTTAATTAAAAGAAAATCTTAGTTTGTCCATTTAAATGTTATTCTATTCTTGTTATAGTAATGATTGTTGATACCTTATATTAGATTTCCCATGTTTCTGTGTATGTAGCCTAGTCTGTTTTTGACTTTCAATACACTTTATCCTAACAAGGTCAAATACATTTTAACTGTTTATGCTTTTTACATGGCCTCTTTTTGGATAGCTCCTCAGCCTTAATGCTTGGTTCATAAACCATTACAACTGCTTTTCAAGATGATTAAAGTGATTTTACACCTGATTTCTATTTATAAATGAATGGTATATCATGCAAAGTGTACTTTTTGTTACTATCTGTTGAACCTGACAGGCCTACATTCATTACCATAAATTTATGTTTAAGAACGGCTTTCTTACATGCATTGCTTGTTTGCATGTTAATGTAAATTTAGTTCATCCCATCCATTAAAGCACAGACAACAAAGTCACAAACAATGGATTGGATAGGAAGCTCCTTGTTGTTTTCAACACGTGGGTTTTCCAACTGGTCAGCTGAAATATTGCACTGCAGCCATCAAACCGTCATACATATCGAAGACAAAACGAAAAAATGGCTGTTTTTGAGCAAAAATGTAGCTGCAAGAATCGAAGGATATTCAATTCATCCACCAAAGCCCTTGTAACAAACCAAAGTCCTTTGTAGTAGGCTAGCTTAAAGAAAATAGCTTCTAGTTTATTGGCCATGACGTGACATACTTACTCCTGTCCGCGCTTTTTGTGTATTTGATGTACAGCAGCTGTATATGCAGGAGAAACATTGCCTCATATTGATAAACCATGCCTCCTCCTTGCCTGTTTCTTTTTGCTGGCTTAGTCTTAGGTAATATTGTTTCTTTTTGGTTTTTTTGTTATTTTTTTTCTAGTCTTTATAATCTTAAAAGACAAATACACATGCACCAGTTCTTCTTTTTTTGTCTCTCATTTTTTTATCCTATGACATGGTATTCCACCTTTAGACTGCAAGTAGCCAAGCCTATTAGGCTTAGGTCACTAGTTTGCCTTTGAGTCCAAGCAAACTCAGTCCCCCATTTTGCATATAAGTCCAGTGAACATACTCCAGCATGCGTCAACCCAAAATCAATCCAATCTTTCACCCCTGAGTTCTATAACTATCTACCTTAGTTCTGCCCTAGGAATGATGTATGGATGGATGGATAATAGACTTGTCTATGAACACGTGAAATGATATCATTTTATACAGTCCTAAAAAGTGCTTATGCCAGATTTGCCTCTCACCTGGACTACCTGTCTTGGCTTTTTTCCACAATTAGCCATGGCTTTATGCCTGCAACTACTTGATTTTAATTAAAGATCAACAGACTATGGTTTATCATATTGATAAACCCTGCCTCCTCCTTACCTGTTTCTTTTTGCTGGGTTAATCTTAGGTAATATTGTATTTTTTTATTTTTTTACTCTTTATAATCCTAAAGGACAAATAAACATGCACCAGTTTTTTTGTGTTTTTTTTTGTCTTTTTTTCTCTCAGTTCTGGGTAATTTGAATTCCTGGTTAGAATTCCTTTTTTCTCAGTTTTGTGAAAAATAATCTCAAATGTAATTACATTTAAACGAAAAACTAAAAAAAACTTTAATCGTAGGCAGTACAATACCATAGCCTAAGTAAAGAGCAATGTGGGCGCAGTGTATTAGCCTATTTATTTTTTTATTGACCGGGGCACTCTGTACAGAAGGAGTTGTCGTAGAAACTTTGAAAGGGGCTCATTTGATTGGAAATTGAAAGTTCTAATGCTCTCTTTAAGAGTCGAAAGTGTATGGTGGTTGCCAATACGACATTTCAGCAATATCTCAAGAACGACTGGGGGTATTAAGTTGAAACTTTCTGGGCTACTACTATTACTACTTCTGCTCTTACAATTTAACTAATTCAAAAGGGGGTGAGTGTGCCCAGTTTTATTTTTCTGGTTAACTTGAGGAGGTTATAAAACTAAATTAAACAACACTATTTCTGTCAGGATTAAAAATTGTTGAAAAAGTTTCTCCAACATACAAATAACAAGCCAAACTATGGATTCCCATAGAAAAAAAAAACCCGAAAGATAAAATAATATCTTCTTTTTCCATGAAAAAGGCTGTCAATAAAAAACGAATAGAAACTAATTTAAAACACTTTTTGCACAAAATAAGTTTTTAAAATAAAAGTAAAGAGCTCCATTAAACGAAAAATGAGCAGAAATAAGTCCAAATAATCTTCCAAGCATAAAACTACCACAAATCACCATCAATAAATAATTGAAACCCAAATCGAACAGAAATTAAAGTAAATAAACGATTCAAACTCAAAACGAGCAGATATTAACATGAATAGGACTGACAACCCCCATGCTTTCTCAAGACCAGAACATAATTTGAACTTCACTGAAAACAAAATATTTTCACTTTTTTTTGCATTAATAAATAAAATATTGTCAAAACTTTAAGGAATACGATTTGTGGTATTGAAGAAATATTACAATCACCACATTTTTCTTATTAATGTTTTATAAATAAAAGTAAAAGCCAATTGCTCTCATGATTAAAAATAGTAAAATAGGTAGCATTATACTCCTGAACACTAGAATTATATTCCTGAACACTAAAAGTAGGAATCAAAGCGCATATTTGTTCGCATTATCTGACAAATTGCTAATAGTACTTTTTAGGGTGAATTTACTTTCAGATGTATGTCATTAATTTGTGACGGGTAGCAAGTCCCTCACTGAATCCCTTCCTTTTTGTCACTTTAGTTGTTTCGTTGAAGTTACGCATTTTTATGCAGCCAGGATGACACGAAAAAAAAGGGTCATGTAATGGAAAACTTTATCATAAGGTGTTTGTTAATTTGTTCAAATGGTAAAGCATGAAGCTGTGTAACTTTTTTCCCTAACTATTCTTTTTTCCTAGGTTGTGTCGTCAGTCCGAAATTCATTTGCATCTGGGAAAACAAAGAACGTGCAGTTTAGGATTCAGCAGTTAAAAAATCTGCTCAAATTTTACAATGAGAACGCAGAAAAGATTTTGGATGCTGTCTACAAGGACTTGAGAAAGGTGATTTTGTTTACTTGTTGAAATTTTTTTCATGCATGTTGGTGGTGGCAATTTTGAAGGTGCTATGATATCCTTGTTTTGGAATTTTAGCCCCCAAACATTCTAAATTTATCATGCACTTTTCCCATCATCTGATTTGATTCGTAAGATGTGTTTTTTTCTGTTATGTGTTCTGTTCTCGGTTGACAAATAGATGGAAAAATAAACCTGTTAAATTCAGAATTGTTTTTCCATATCTTGAAGGGATAAGAAATCTTCCTTGCTCAAGCAACCTGTAAAAAAAAACTGTTATTGAAAAACTCGAAGATAATTTTTCAATTTTCCCCTCTGATGGCATATTTGTATCCCGTACTTTAACACCTTCTAAATCATCACAGGTGATATGTCATAATAGATGACGTTATTCTGTTTTCATAGATTATAATGTTCACTTTTTAAATACACAAAAAGCTGTTGGTGTTGTCTATTTCTTTTATCTTTTCTGTCAAGTCCCCAATTGTGTGAAAGTTGTTAAGAAATGTAAGCAGTGGTGTCAATTGGGAGACAGGGGCACTTTTCCACTTAGATTTTTTTTCCACCCCCATATTTTGAATTTTTTTTTTTGTGGAGGATATTTTCATTAAAAACGTGTCTTTGGTATTCTCAAATGACAAATATGCCCTTTCTAGATTTTTTCAAATACATTTTACCCTTCCCCCTCCCTAAATTTTTGGGAATTGACGCTACGATATGAAAGAATATCCACCATTTACATAGCAAGGACAAATATTTTGATAAACAGGACACAAATTTTTTGGTAATATGTTCCTCAAAAATTATATTTCTACCTAACTTGTAAAATGGCATAATGTATAATACGATTCACAAATTTGTATCTTTAAAGTTTTTTCCAAGATTAGCGAGGAAGAGAAATCCTTTCTGAATCGATTCTTCATTTTAGTTACTGCAGATATTTTAGTAGGGGTTTGTACTTATGATTGAATGAAAATCATGGTTCCAGCGGTAGCTGCAACCTAGTAAAGAGCGAACCTCAGCCCATAGTAACCAAAAGTTAAAAAATGCGTTTAGAAAAAAACTTCCAAGTGAAAAAAATTGCCATCTGACACTGATTCAGGATTGTAACTATTATTTCGGCTCGTCTTAATAGTAGAAGTTTATTGCGAAAAGAAATATATGGTGATTTCGAAAAAAACCCTGAAGCCCCTCGAAAATGGCGTCAGGTCAAAATGAAAAGTGTACCATTGGAATCAGCATAGTTGAAAATTTTCTACAGGGAAATTACAGTGTTTTTTCTTCTTTTTTTTCTTTTTTTTCAGGACTAGCGATTTACCAGGCATCATAGAGAGATGCTTAATGGCTAATTCAAAAGTTATTTCTCCTGTCTACGTACTTTTTATAAATTCCAGCATCTGCAATTGCCATATGGCACTAAAAATGACACTTTTGGTGCCATGTCTCAAGTGGAAAAGCTGGGGCCAATGGGCTACCGGAAATTTTTAGAGGGACGTTTAATGGCTCATTTGAAAGCCATTGCTCATATCTGCGTGATTTTTATCAATTATAGGCCTACCATCCGTAAGTGTGATATATCACTAAAAACAACACTTTTGGTGTCCCTTCTTAAGTAGAAAGGCTTGGAAGTATAAAACGATATCATTGTAATAATTATGGTCCAAAACCCTCAACTGGAGGTTTGCATGAACACCTCCCGAATGTTTCTCCTCCAAGCCCCCTTAAAAAGCTACGCAATTAAGGTACAAACACCAATGTATCAAATTGAATTATTAGAGGCGTGGTCCTATTAGTACAGTGCTGTACTTCAAATTAGAGTGTGCTGCGTTCGATTTTTGCTTATTTTTTTTTCAATCACGGTTCTGTCCCTTCTATGTGATTATTTTTCAGATAATTTCACTGTTTTTGTAAATGTGATGCACTCATTTTTAAAAGCATGTCCCATGAAGGTACTTTGTCGAGTATTTTGATTCAAAAGGGAATAGAGGTCATCCAGTTCATGGTTTGCAACGACATTCTTGGTAGATCATGAAGAAAACGAGAGCCAGTCATTGGACTGAGTCATTGCGCGTAAGTGAAATAAGACGAAAAAAATAAAGCAATAAATCTAAAATGCTCTATTTTTATACTGTAAAAAGTGTCCTTAATTGGTTTTCTCTTACTCTACCAAAATTCCTATTTAGTTTTCTGTTTTTAGTAAAGTGCTAGTTTTCTATAATCCTAGAAACATAGGCAAACATATTAAGTCGGTTTTTACTATTTTTATTGATATATATTAGATAGGCTATGAAGTAATAACTTTTGTTTGTTTTAAGTTTCAACTTCTCTCTTTACTTCCCTCGGAAAAGCTTTTTTTTTTAAATTAATGCTAGAAAAAGCTGTTTCTTATCTACAGTTATATGTGGTTCAATTTTAAATATTTAATGATTAAAGGAGTTTATCAAGTAATTAGACTGTAACTAAAGCAATAGTTTATCATTCGTTTACTCTTTCTAGCCGAACCTTGAAGCGAAGCTAGTAGAACTGGAGGTCACAAAACAAGATGTAGAACAACTATTGAATAATGTTGCAGAATGGGCTAAACCCGAGAAGGTAAAGTTTCATCCGTTGTCAAATTTTTCAGAAAAGTGTACACTTTGTTTGGTTATTTTAAGGTGATATTTTTGAGCGTCAGTCTTGAGCTGGCTATTTTTTGCCCCCCCCCCCCCCATCCCTCTCAATATTTTTCAAAGCTTTCTTTTGTGGTTAGTATTTTCTTGGTTCTAGATACTATCTTCTACAAAAAATAGAGCTCGATAAAAGTCAAAAGTGCGAAATCATATAGCCCCTCCGTTCTCAGCCTGTCTTTCCAGCCAGATGACTAGGAAGTATCTTCCAAGTCCTCATATCCAACCGTTCCCATAAGGGAAAGATTCAAATCAATAGACCCAGCTGTTCAGGTAGTTCTCCTTTAGCCATTCCAAAAGCTAACACAATTTATTTTTGTTTTGCTAGAATACATGTTAGCTGTTAATAACGTGTATACTTTTGTAATGATGAGAGATATATACAATTTGTAGCTGTCCTTTGTCCACCCGTATCGTCTTTCACGTTCCCATTGCTCCCTCCCAACATTAAATGAAATTCCTAAATTGAAAGCCGCAGCTGTTTCTGAGATATTACCAATAAGCTATTTTGATAACTGGCAACACACAGTAGCTTTTGATTTACCTTGCTACTTTTACCATGAATAAATTGAAAGTCCCATAGGGACTTGTTGTGCTAAACCGTTTAGGTTAATTGATTTTTTAGGTGGGGGGAGTTCCTCACTCCCTCTCTCTAAACACAAAATTTAGTTCACTTTGTCCCTCTCCCCTCCTCCCTCAATGCTCGGAAAATTCCACCTCGATCATGCAAAGCGTTTCAGAGACATTGATGCATGTACTATTTTGGTAACTGGGTCAGGGTGGCGAGCATAGTTCACAAGTTTCATTTGCATAACACCCAAATATCAATATTTTGGATCAGTTTGCTTGCGTACTGGTCCAAAATAGCTATGCTTGTGTGTTTCATTAAATGAATGTGATAATGTGAACAGCGTTCGCCACCCTGAGAATGCACAAACTATTTTCCTGTTGCCTCAACAGAAATTGCAAATCATACTTGTAACTTATAATTCATAATAACTGAATGTTGATTCTATACCTTTTTTAATGAACATATTTAAAATATCTTTGCAATAAGAAATCTGTGTATTTACATAATGTGTTCAAATGAGTGCAGTCAGGGGCAAATCTCCAGAATTTTTATTGGGGGGGGGGGGAGAGTGGTCCATATCCGGATGTCAAGGGGCATGGGATATATAATTTTTTCTCCGCGTAATTGAGGGGGGGGGGCAACCCCCCCCCCCCCCCAAGGGCGCCCCTGAGTGCACTATACCCTAAAGTAATCTGTGAGCCCGAGACAGCAATCGCAGAGGACCCACTAATAATAGAAAACGACCTAGGGTGTCTCTAACCTGGAATCTCTTCACTACACACCACTTCCCCCACCTATATATGGATCGAGCATAAATATCGATAATGAATGCCCAAATATTATACACCATAGATTTGTAAAACCCCAATGGGAAGTGAATTTACATGATAAATGTTTGAAAATCGGAAAGTTTTGACTTCTTTTTTTGGGGTGGGGGGGGGGGGGGGTAAGATTGTATACCTATTGAATCTATTTTAACCAATACCACCTTCCCCTGTCAAAGAACATCAAAGAGAGAAATCTCAACGAAGAACAAACAAACGGGACTACGGCCTGTAAAAAGAAAAGATAAAAACTTAAACGGCGCTGATATTTCGCCTATATGACTTGACTTGACTTGACTTTATTTAACAAAAACATATACATAAATTTTGTACAAAGGAGAAGAGAGGAATCTCGTAATGTCTCCTTTTTCAAACAATAGGGGAAAAAAATTACACTTCCCGCTAACATAGCTTCAAAAAGAAAAGAAAATTTGATAAGAACATAACAAAATTTAAAATAAATTTAAAGAAGAAATGAAAAAAAAAAAAAAACATACATAGCTTAACTATCGACTCACGGAGATAGGGATGGGATTTACTTAACAATTTACAAATAAATCAATAATACAATAATATCTTTAATCCCTCTGTCTTTCAATAATATCTTTCATTCCTCTGTCAAAATTCTCTCACAATTTAACGCTGAAACTAATTGATGAAAAAAAAAAAGATTTTTTCTTGTGAAATAATTACTAATTATGCAACAGATAAAATATTAAAATCAGGTGTGAAAAGTTAAAATGGAAAAAAAATGTTTCGCTTGGTTCAGCCATCGACAAATCTTTTATTACAGGGAGACATAATTTTTTTTTCAAAATTAAGTAATATTTCCACTGGATACCCTGTCTCCTTGGCGTTACTAGTATATACGGCGACTACTGGAATTAATAAACTTATCTATATTTTCTTAAGTACAGACCTTCGATTTATGAAAACTTAATTTGGCTTTTTGAACCCTTGAAATTCCTTCAATGCAAACATTTGATTCTGGCAAGTGCGAAGGGGTGGAAAGGGATGTTGGGCCCCTCCTTTTCGATAAAAACTTGAGACTTTACTGTTTTTCGTATAGTTTCTTACGGTATCCATCTAATTTGCCTTTATTTTTTTTTTTTTAGCTTGTGTCCCCCCTCACCGAAATAATTTTGTGTTTGTTTAATCTGGAATTAAGAATAATTTTTTTGTACATTATTTGCTGAATTATTTGTTTGTGGCTGTGGTAAATTCGAGAAAATTAAAAACAAATGAATATATATTGTCAGGGTTCAAGCTCTGAAATATTTAAAAAACCTGTTAAATTTTTAATAATGAAACCTTGCTAAATAATAGCAAAGATGCTAGTTGAGAAAACATAGATTTTCAACTTGGATATTTACGGTAGTCTGCTAATAATCATTTAAAGTACCGAGGACACCAAGATAAAAAAAAATGCCCCCCCCCCACAGGACCTATTGTAGGTCTGTTCATACCTGGAAACTGCTACTTCTTAAGCCTTCGTTTAGTTGTTTCAGAATGTTTTAATTTTTAGGGCAGTGCCACATTTACCTCAGTGTTGCCACGCTGAACAAAGAAAATAAATAATCAAAGACAGTTGATTAAAACGTTTTTTTGTTTATTAAAATTCAATCAATGACAATTTGTTGGTTCCCATCATCGTCGTATCTAGGATTTTTTGGTGGAGGGGGGGGGGGCTACAAAGGGAATTTTTGGGGGAGGATTAACAAAAAACTTTAAGAAACGCATCAAAAATTTGTTTATATTCATTTTTGTAACGTTTTTACGAGTTGGACATTTTTTTGGAGGGGGAGGAGGGGGGGCAAACGCCCTACCCCCCTGGATATGGCCTTCGATCCCATAGAAAATTAACACCTTTAACAGAATTCTACTCTTTCTTGAGCTGTTTGGTACCATATGACTTTAGCTATTGATATTTAACCCAAGCTTTTTTTTAGATTTGGCGCCTTCTACCCCTAAAAACTCCATATGGAGGTCTTTTATATTAAAAGTCAAATTCCTAATTTATCAAGATATATATGCTTGTGTAAGCTTCCACTTAACCAATTCAAACAGACAAATTTCATTGTCATGTTCATTGTCCCAGGTGTTTTTAATTTTCATACGTGTATACCTAAAAATTAAACTTCCTCGCTTCCTTGCTTTGAGGCAGCTTCTCATATTTACTCGTTCGCAACTGTTCGGGTATGTTGCGAAACATTTCTTCTAAAACAGGTTCAAAATGCTTATTTAATGCAGAAGATGCACATATTGCTTATGGCGTCTCGCTAACTAATCAGAATATAGCAATAAATGGTAAATAATGAGAACAACACTAATAGCGGTCCTTGGGTGACTTGGTTTTGTTCAGGCTGGGACTTTTAGTCTAAAATCTCAAACCTGTAACACGCGTAGTTGCCGCTAAAATGTAATTTTGTTTTGCGAAATCAATGTATGTTTTATCGAGATTTGTTCAACACTCACCCAACTGCCACTGGGCGAAAACTATGTCATCGGCTAAATACCTGCCATTAAGCTATGGCATCAGTGAGGGGGCATATGCCCCTTTCCCCACTTAGATTTTAGTCCATCCTAGATTTCCAAAAATACCTTCTTTTTTGGAGGGGGTGGGGCATATTTTCACTCAAAAATGTCTTCGGTATTTTATATAAAAATCAAAAATAAAGCGATGATTTCCCCCTATATGTTTTGAAAAATACATTTTGCTCTCCCTTAGATTTTTGTGAATTGACGCCAATGTGATTTAGGGCCTTAATGTATTTTGAGCTTAACCCTAGAAGGGTAAGCTTTCGTAAATTTTACGACGCAAAAACACTTTTTCGCGGTTGCCATGGAAACGGATGCATTGCGCGAACCGACCTCCCCGATATGCTAATATTATGACTAGCCAGTTCTTGTGCCGTCACCGAGGTTTTATTATCTGAACCGGTTGGGGAGATATTAAGGGTGAGTAGTAAAATTTACGAAAGCTTACCATCTACGTAACTTTTTCACCTATTTCAGGAAAAGGGATTTTTTGATCAAAACTTGGTAATTAGTAAGCTTCTTCGGACAATGAGGTTAGATCAGTTTTTTAACGTTGTTGACAAGCTTCGTAGCAAATTTTGTGAGGAAATAGCACATGAAAATGCTGAATTTGGCTATTTTCTGATTTAAGAAATGAGCAGCAAAAATTTTTCACACTGACAAATAGAAATGTCACGACTGACAACTTGTTTACATCGATTCCGTTTGCAGCAGAACTACTGAAAGAACCGTATCGACTGACTACAGTTGGTACAGTACGAAAAAACAAGCGAGAAATTCCGGAAGAGCTGCTTGTAAGCAAAGGGAGAATCACAGGAACCTCAATGTTCTGTTTCGATCGGGAGCTGACTCTAGTGTCTTATCTTCCTAAGCCATCAAAAATGGTCCTGCTTCTGTCAACTTGCCATGAGGGTACCAGTATCACGTATCCAAGCAAGAAGCCTGAGATCATTGAGTACTACAATAACACCAAAGGCGGTGTAGACACATTTGACCAAATGTGTAGTTCAATTTCAACGGCTCGGAAGACAAACAGGTGGCCCATGTGCATTTTTTATGGGTTGATCAACATCGCGTGTATCAACAGTTATGTCATCTACTCCTTCAATATCTCCAAATCTGGTGGAAGACCACTTTCACGAAAGGATTTCATGAATGTTCTGTTCAAAGAGTTGACCCAGCCGCATATGACCACTCGCTTAGAAACCCCCACTTTGCAGCGCTCGATCAGACTCGATATCAGTCAAACAATGGAGGTGACAGGTGAAATACATTCAGGAACGTCTGTTGAAGGGAGAAGAACGACCTTCAGCCTCTGCCCAGCGCGCATTCGCCGAATGACTACCAATTTTTGCAACCACTGCAAAAAACCGTTCTGCGGTGAACACCGTGCGAAGTCATGCATACCATGTGACTCCAAGAAATGAAAGCAACCTTTTGTGCTGTGTAAAACATTAGCTGAAGATCTGTTTTTGATAATTCCCACTTACTTTTAAAATATACTTAAGTGATGAGTTTTAAAAGTCAATGTTTCTGCAAGTAGTAATTTTTACGAAAGCTTACCATCTACGTAACTTTTTGGGAAGCTTACCTTTCTAGGGTTAAGCTTTTTCACCATCTAAGTTACACTTATTCATAGTGACAAATTTTGTTTTTATTCTGGTATTTGATTGTGGTGTAAAATGATATTGTTATTGTTTGATTAATATTATTTGCAACGTAAGTAGGCTCTTAGGCCAACGTTGGGTCTGAAAGGCTCCCGTGCGGTTGATGCAAGTAACTATGAAGGCCACGCTGCCGTTCTATCAGGTTCTAATTTAAGACCTTTTTGAGTCTTGGATGGACTTTCTTTTACTGATGAGTTGAGCCCATTTTTATTTAGATTGATTATTAAATAATAGTAAAAAAATTCGAATGAATATAAAGAGCAATATTAGAACTTAAAATGAACAGGTATTATTCAGTTTATTAGAGGGGCTGGCCCTCCTTGGTCCTCCGCCCTCTTTACGCTAAAAATTGATTTTTTGTCCTCTGTGCTTTAAGAACGACTACTCAAGCATAAGGGTAATTGAAATGGGATAAAAAGTAGTTTCCACAATACCCCAAGAATGGAACAGCTTATTGACATGCATTTGCTTTAAACAATTAAATTTTCAATTGAAATGTTTTATATTTAGAAGGCAATCGGCAAACAATACTTGCAGTTATCCATTAACTACATTTGCTGCACACATAAATGCCTCGGTTTGGCACCATAAAACTGGCGTTAAGAGGGGGAGGGGGTAGCCTGCTCATATGCAGGATATTTTTGTTGCCTCTATGTTTTGATGTTGCTCTTTACTTGCATTTAAAAAACAAACTTCTGTTTTATGTAAATTCCGTTCGTTGTTAATGCCTTACCAAGGTTACCTTTAATATGAGGAGGGCTACCACCCTTCAATCCCGACTCTTTAAGTCAAAATTCAGCCTTTGCTGAACAATATTTTGAGAATTGAGCTCATTACGTATATTTGGTTTTTGAGAATAAGTATAATTATCCGAAATGAATTATCGTCTCCACAATAAACAGTGAACACTTGCTCCCTCAGTAAGTATAATGCGCGTTTAATCTTATATTCATCCACATATATTTTGATGCTTAGGTACCCCCCCCCCCCTTCCTTAAAAGAGAATCCATTGACGAGTACCCTAATAGATAATGCAGAACTGTGTGGTATTCAGTAGCCGTCACAGTTAATAAGATTCTAATAATCTCTGCTAGGTCTCAAAAACGATTGTGACAATGATGGAAGAGCCTATTATTGTGAAAGATCCATATGGAGTTGTCCTTGTTATTGGATCATGGAATTATCCAGTTCAACTGACTATGATGCCTGCAGCAGCTGCGATTGCTGCTGGGAATTGTGTCATCATCAAACCCTCAGAAGTATCTTCAAATACTGCCAAGCTGCTTGAAGAATATCTGCCGAAATATTTGGATCAGGTACATGCCATATTGAGAATATTTACGAGTTTTTCGTTTTTTCCTCTTGCCCTTATTTCTTCCTTAATTTCAAGTATGTTTCATATCTTGGAAACCAAGATTCCTCTATTTTGTATTCTATTTATTTTTTTTTTCAAGCTTTCTTGAAATTTCAATGCAATGTTTGAACTTGTCTAATAATTTTTTATGTGTGGTATTCAAGACAAATTAAGGTTTTAATGAAGGCAAATGTTGATACCTTCAAGCGAAGGTTTAGCGGTTGCATAAAACCAAGCGCTTGATGAGACTGGTTTTGTGAAGCATGTTACTTGAAAAAATCGTTCGTTTTTTTTGTTTTGTTTTTTCGAAGCGACGAACCGATTTTTGTTCACTATAGCAAACTCGTTGGTGTTAAACCTCCTCATGCAGGCAAGCTGGACTCTTCCTTTATCCCGCCTCATTTGAAGCTTAAAGTTGACTCTTATCCTATTTTCTAGCCAGATCCGTTGCGCTATCAACATCTTGGTGATAGGCTTCAGCTTTTGGCAATTGTTATATAGCTTTTATTCCCATAAATCGTTTGAAACTTCCTTAAAGAAGTTTTGCGATTACTTCCTGGGATAAACCTTGTTGCGATCTCCTTCTATATTGCAATTAAATAAAAAAAAAATCAGCTAAAAGTAAAGAGCAACATAAAAATTTAAACTGAACAGAAATTGTTCCGTATATGAGGGGTGCTGCCCTATCCTCAACCCTTGCTGTTTACGCTAAAATCTTAAATTCCTTTAAAAATACTTTAAAAAATTCAACAGTCCTTCCGTTTTAGCACATTCTTAAAGAATCTTCACAAAAAGTCCATCTTTAGCATAAAGAGTGAGGGTGGAGGAAGGGACAGCCCCCCAACATACGAAATAATTTCTGTTCGTTGTAAGTTTTAATGTTGCACCTTACTTGCAATTAAAAAAAAATTATTTAATTTAATGACCGTTTTTCAAGTGATGCCAGGAAATCCCCTTCCCTCTTTCCTTGGAAAATTCTCCCCGGAAACCCTCTTCTCAACGGAAAGTTCCTGTTGCAGCCAATTCCCTCCTAAAAATTTCTGTATATTTCTCTGTAGTAAATGCTGTATTTGGACAATGGGCAAATTGTTTAACTTATAGCTCTTTCCCCAGGGACTAGGGGGGTTAAGTTATCCCCGATGGTATAGTTATTTGACATTTCAGCCCTGCTCAATTAAAATCGCTATCTCAAAATTTTGATCGGATGTCTTTGAGGAAAAAAGGGTGTGAAAGGGTGGTTAGTTCACTCCAATCTTTTTGGTCACTTAAAAATGGCATTAGAACTTTGGATTTCCGTTTGAATGAGCCTTCTCCCGATCTTCTAGGACCATTGGTTTGATAAGATCCCCCCTGGAAAAAAACATGCATCTATGATCTTTCTTCTAAAATAAAAAAAAATGCAAAATTCCACGTCTTTGCAGATAGGAGCCTGAACATGTACTCTGGGGTTCTCTAATATGCTTAATCTGATGGTGTGAATTTTAAATAAAATCACTTGAATTTTTGGGATGGCTAGCTTTTAATGGGTGACTTTATAATTAATTAATTTTATATATGAAGAACCAACATAAAAAGGTATTTCTTTTGATTTATCTATTGTTGCAAAAATTTCATGTTTTTTTTTCTCGCTTTTCTGTTTAAATTCTGGCAACAGTAATAATGCTGATATTGCATTCAATTAAACACCCTTCTTCAAAAATGATTAGTCTGGGAACACTTGGGATACTATTCTTGAGTTAAAGGACCATTCTTTGGTTGACATTGGGTCAATACAGGAAAATTTAGAAGTAAGTTTGCTTCCTGAACCGTGGTAGTCTTTATGGTGTCGGATATGAATATCTACGCTAGTCTAAAATAGTTTTGAAAAGCCTGTGATAGTCGCAATTATTTATAACGGGCACTGCTACCTGTAGTTTTAGTGATTTGTTTTTCTCCCTAGGATTTTTTTGGTAAAATATTATCTTTGCCTTCTTGACCTTTTCAGTAGTTTAATCCGGATAAACACTTTGACTTTGAGGTCAAAGACATAATATTTGAAATCCTACCAAAGTTACTTACTTCTTAGAAAGCTGAAATCGAGTTACTGCTTACAATTAGATTAGAAGCTGCATGAAGATGAGACTTCAGTTTGCTTGCAGCCTTGTTGGGTTTTCTTTATTCTAGTAATTATTGGATCAACCTGTCTGCTTTTTGTTTCTTGGGTCAGTTTTAATCCTGTTTTTATGCTAACGTTTAAATATATGCGAGAACAAATACATTATGGCCGTGCCACATTATCGTCACACTTGTTGATAAAATTAAAATTACGCACGACTACAGCGCCAATTACGTTTCCCGTTCGTAATTTCTTGAGTTGAACATTGTTCAACTTTCAAACATAAATTTCTTGACTGATTAATCAGAGTGAAGTTTTAAGGCATAATTTTTAAAACTAGAAAAGATGGAAACTTAGAACCAGTGGTTTTTCTATCTGGGAGAGGAATCTGACAAAAATTAAGAAGACTTAGTATTAGTAGAGAACAGTTGGACACAAATTACTGTTGGTGCAAACTCTTTAAGCTAATTTCTTGCAATTTTAATTTTTTGCTTTTTAAATACAAGTGTGACGCTAAAATCAAGAAAATTATCTTGTCATTCATGATATTTGGCTTTCTTAATCGATAGATGTGACTATGATGTGGCACGGGTATTATTATCAGGAAAAATAGCTGTTTTATCTTCCCGCAGTTTGAGATTTTTTTGTGTATGAATTTGTATATACTACTTGAAAATCATTTTAGTCGTTGAAAACGATCGAATGAAGTTCATTATATAATTTATTCAGGATTTTTTTTTTTTTATTACCGATTGAATGGGATTCCAAGAGTCTTTTTATAGTTTATTGTATCAGAGTTAAACCTTAGCTGGGGAAGATAGCGAATGTAAATAACGGACGTTACTCGGTCTGATACGGGATTTGAACTGATAAGAATATTTAGAGCTGTCAATAGAAAAGAGTAGGGGAAGTCTAATATTATTTCATGGCCAGAAAAGAAAAGAAATGTGTACGAAGTCGGACTCCTTCAAATACTAACGCAAAGTGAAACAGCAAAAAATCGTTTTTAAATCCTGTAATTAGAAAAAAACAGAGCAAAAATTCCTTGTTGTTACTTCTTTCGAATACGTAATTTAAAAGAGGTGCAAATGCTCATTTTAGTAATGGATTATCTTCACAACTCTCCGCCAGTCCAAATTATAAATAATCTTTCATTTCCTTCGAAGTCTATATGTTCGATTGTTGGGTTTTATGAGTCTGAAATTGCGATTCGAATGTCCTTAGAAGTATGCAGCCTACATGATTTAAAACCCAGTTTGTATTCAAAGCTTTCTGATTGTATCGATTTCAAGACTATGGGTGTGCAAAATTTAAACAGGGTGAGCACGTATTTCACAAATGGTGCTTGATTGCGACCAAAATTAGTATTCAGGATTTTTGAAGCCCCCCCCCCCCCAAAAAAAAAAACCTATTTGTTCCCACAAGGGTGTTCGAAGTCTTTAACTGCAAATATTTGGCTACTTTGTGTATAGCCTAACTGCTTAGCTATTATTAAAAAGAAAACAAAGTTTTCTGTC
Source organism: Artemia sp. Kazakhstan ARC1039 (assembly GCA_029168905.1). NCBI lineage: Eukaryota > Metazoa > Arthropoda > Branchiopoda > Anostraca > Artemiidae > Artemia > Artemia sp. Kazakhstan ARC1039. The sequence goes on along the minus strand of JAQQPU010000746.1, from coordinate 11,553 downwards.
ATGAAAGCACAAAAAGACGTTGAGACGTGAAGCGTAAAGAAATATCAGGGCTCTACACCCTAAACCCACAGTTTTTTGTTTTATACATACACCATAAGGCAAATTGCATGTCGGTTAATGCAAGAATTGAACTTGTGATTTACAGAAAATGATTAACTGATAAAAAGGACATTTAATTTTGTAATTGCTGAAATATTTATAATTTTACTAACCAAGCCGATTGATTGGATAGTTTTTGGTAAATTAAATTCTTGCATAAAGAGCAGCAGATGGGAGCCCCCTGAAATTAAGGATAATTTTTAGATGTTTAGGGTCTTAATGGTATTATATATGTGATTTCTGGAAGCGTTAGGTTTTAATGTCATTCTCCACTTTGAGAACATTAGTGTTTTTTGTCCTGGAAGTTCGATTAGCTTTTCAATTATTTAAAAAGGTCCCAATTTTGCTCTTAATTAGTTCTTTCAATTTTTAATGATGCAAACAATACTGTTCAAAATATATCTCGTTTTCAACAAATTATAAAAGATATTCAAGCCTTAAGGAGGATTATGGAGAGTGATAGTCCCCATTCTTCTTCTTGGCACTTCTCAATTGAATTAGTTTGTAAAATGTGTCGTCTGATGTTTTTTTGTGTTTCTTCAAAGAATCGGAATCAAATGAATTTTTCCGATTCTTAAAACAATCCCATTGTCTTATTCAGTTTTTCACAAAAAAAAAGAAACAATCACATTTTTTTCTTTTTTTTTCAATTAAAGCTAGTTCTTCAAATCTCTTCAATCTGGATAACCAAAGTTGTATACAGTAATTTGCTTCCAGCTGTAGTACTTAGTTAGCCCCCCTACTATGAAATGGGTCAATTGAATAATCAGGAAATAATCGCTATTGCTTGACCGGGCATGTAGGCATGAATTTGTTCTTTTTTGGGGAGGGGGGAATAAAAAAATCTTTATTTAATAATTTGAATAAGAAGTGCCCGAAATTCGAGAATATTTAAAATTTCAGGGAGGGGCGTGCCCAGAGGCCCTCCCTCCTTGTCTACTTCCGTGCCATTGACGAAACTTATTTGTTGTCTGTGAAAAGACGGGTCGTCTGTTTGGGAACGTGTGTAGAGCTTTATCTTGGAGGGGGTTAACCGCGGATACAACTTCGGAAACAGGTGAAACGTGTCTGACTATTAATAAGCAAATGTTTTGTTATATTGATAAAGAAGCTGATAAGGATAGAACTTCGAATTTTTTCTTATTCTAGGCTATATTTTAACTTTGCTATTTTGTCGACGCGGAAATGTTCATTTTGGGTTTGTTTTCTACCGTTAAACAATGCCAGAATACAGTGTCTGGTCTTTTCTTTGTGGTCTTGTTAGCTATACTACTGATGAAAAGGAATTTTAGTTTCCTAACACGGGACTAACTTTTGAATATGTTTTTCATTGGTTGTTTTTAAGTCGGATATTTGGAAACGGATTATTAATAAAATTCAACTGTTGTATCAGATATATGTCTAATACCAAACTTGATTAGGGTGGCTAGGTAAAATCTTGTAACTGTTACTCATGCTGTAATTTTTTTTTTTTTTTTTTTTTTTTTTTTTTTTTTTTTTTTTTTTTTTTGTTTTTTTTTTTTTTTTTTTTTTTTTTTTTTTTTTTTTTTTTTTTTTTTGAGTGTATGTTTTAAGGATGATATGTGATATTTCTCACTTGTGATTTCTAGAGTGTAATCCTTTTAGAGTAGGAGATGTTCTTTATGTTGATTCAGTTCAAGTGCTGATTTTTCCCCGTAAAGAGATAGTTTTTATGTGGATGTAGAGCTTTATAATAATGGATTTGCAGCCATCGTAAACAAACCTTCGGGTTTTTATAGATGGCCGCTGTAAATTTGTTTGTATTTTTTTATGTTAAATAAATTAATTTGAATTTGAATTTGTAAAAAGACAATAAAATAAGAACAAACGAAATGATGTGTATGCGTAGATTCGTATCGGAATCGAATACTTGGGATCAGAATTGGAATCAGGAACTTTATAGTGTTGTCCTCTCGCTAGTATTTTTATCTTCTTGAAGTCTTAATCCGATTCTGGTCGCAAATATTGATTTATATAGTCCTTTTCAAGTACCCTTTTCACTAGTTTTTTCACCTGCCAATCCCCCTCCCCCACCTTTAGCCCAGGTGCTACGATTCAGGATCGACACGGCTCAAATTAATGTTGATTTTTATGTCGGAGAAGGTTTTAGACATAATGATGGAGAGTTTGTAGGCCCGTTCTTTTGCATTAAGATCTTACATCTAAGATCTCACATCTTTCTGCAAAGATTTCTGTTCTTTTAACTCATCTTTGTTCTAAGATCTTACAGCTCCCTGATGTTAGCAAAAAGTTTGAAAGACGCCATCTTTCTGCCGTATAGAACAATGATGAGAGAACTTTGATGATATACTCATCATTGTTCTTAGACCGCTGATCAGAGCAGAATGATGAAAGACGTTTGCAAAAGAACGCCATAAGATATAAGATCTTAGTGCTAAGACTTCACTTTCAAGCGTTCTCTGTCAAAAGATGTAAGAACGGCCCTTGTGCGAGGCAGCTGGTGGAGAGGAGTTGGTTGTCTTTTGAGTGGGTTTGAGGTAAAATGTTATGGCGACAAAGATGGTAGTCTAGGAGGGAGAAATACTGGATATAAAGTGGGGAGATTGGAATTAGATTGTTAGAGCTGAGGAAGATGAGATCTAATATAATGATAATGTAGGTAATACGGTTATTACTACTGCTAGACCGAGTAGCGTTGCAATTATCGCTACTATTAATGCATAATAATGTCAAATAAAGTTTAATTGTATAATTAAAAAAACACACAGTAGGAGAACTTTATAAGGAACAAATAGAAACAAAGTTTCAACGAACCGTAAAGAATGATGTAAAAACTTAAAATAAGGAGAATTAATCTCATATTGTTCAACTTGAAACAAATAGAAGCAGTGGCGGATCCAGGGGGGGGGGGGGGTGAGGGGGGATCGCACCCCCCTAACGTAGTCTAAAGTAGTGTAATTTACTTAACTAACGCAAGTTTGCGTTAATTAAACTTGCTCCTAACGCAAGTTTATAGGATCAACCTATTTTGCCCCCTCCCCCCTAAAAAAAATCCTGGATCCGCTCTTGAATAGAAGTTATTTCAAATAAAGAAATTAACCCAAAAATAAGCAGATAATTCGTTTCGATAATGATAAAGTCAAACATAAAAGAAACAAAAACTACCACAAAGAAAATTAGGACTCTCTTCCCCGAAACCCTTAAGGCTTGAGAATCATTTTCCTTTTCCTGAAAAGGAGACATATTTCGAAAATTATTCTTTTACATAATAAGCAGAAAAACGAAATCAAAATAAGAATCGAAATTCGACGAAAACAAAAATTAATGCTCCCTGGGTAAGGAAAGATGCTGAACTTAAAACGTGCAGAAATTATATAGCCTATATAGTGACTATAGAATTTAAAACTTGCATACGTGTTCGATAATTTTAGTGGCTACCACCTGCTAAAAAGACAGCTCTTAGTTATAATTTGATATCTTCTTTACTAGAAACAGTGCCAGGATCTATTAAGCCAGGAAAATTAAGTATATTTTTATAATTAAAAACTGTCTTTTTCTCCTGGCCATAGGCTTGAATTGTCAGATTTTTCAAATAAAAATGATCAGCTCAGGAGTTTGACGTTGGCTTCGAGTGAGTCCTGAGTGGATTCATTGCTGCATAGTATCTTTTTCTTGATCTAGCTCATGTTGTACTTTTAGTTACCAGCTGTGGTGAAAGTCAAAGAACACTCCTTGAATATTAGCTTGCCGTGTGTTGATTTTTTCGACTTCTGTATTGAATTATTAGCCTTGAAATCAATAAGTTTAGAAATCCTTGAATACCGACAATGGTGGAAACCAGAAGCCATTTGCGAGACGTGTTGGTTGCATTCTGTTATTTGTTTTAGGACATTTATATTTCAATTTAGCCTTAGGGACTTCAAAAACCGAAAACTTGTATTTGGATCCAAATTAGAATTTATCTATATTCTAGAAATTTTCTGTATTTTTTTTTGGCGGGGGGTTGGGGGGGGTAACCTAATGATAGAATGTGCATTACTTTTATGGCAATATTTATGGATGAAGAAGGTAGAGAATTCATGACAAAGTAATGAGAAATGAAGAATTAGGTACTGATTTTGATTGGGAACATATCTGCTTAACATGGCTTCTATGTACAAATAAGCTCAGTATCTAACAGAAATTCCGTGCTTAAGAACCAAAGAAGCAGAACATGGTTTTGTTTTATTGTTTGTTTAAGGGGATTTGTTTTTTTTTTTTTTTTTCTTTTTCTGTTTCTTGAGTTAAACATTTCTGAAGTTAATTGCTGAAAGCCAATTCTTATGGTTTTCATGCGTTTATGTCTTTCAGGTTTAATCTATAAGTGTATAGGTAGGATTTATTATAAGATTACTGTGTTGAGCTTTCATGTAATCTGGATATTTGACAAGCATGCAAATACAATTGAATCTGCGGTCTGGTTGGTTCTGCCCTATATGGTTGGTTCTGCCCTATATGGTTGGTTCTGGTTGGTATCTGGTTGGTTCTGGTTGCTTTTTATAGCAGCTTCTGTTATAGAAGGCTTTTCGCCACTATCCCAGGCCAGGTAAAGATGGAAACAGGACACTAAAAATCTACCATCGATGGGACTCGATCCCACGACTTCTTGCACTCAAGTCAGCCTCTACTGCTGGGTCACGATGCTACTTTCGGATGTCCCATTATAGCCAAGCAGTTCAACGTTCAACCGATATAAATTCCTCGTTCCAAATTCCTTTTTAGCTTTAACTGTGTCAACGTTTAAGTTTAACTGGGCTTGGTACAAGTTTAAGCACGAATAGGACCCTGAATTTGCGTAAATGTTCGAGGTTCAAACATCCACACAAATAGAAGATCCTAGTTTCTTTCGTTTTTTGTTTTTTAAGCTCGGTGTCTGGTTTGAATGGTGACTTGTCTCTGCAGCATAACCTGAGCAAAACCACAAGCAAATAGATACTTTAATTTATACCCATATGTAGAATTTAAAATAAAATCCCTCGTATTCCTATTATGGTTCAAATTTTTTGTTTTAATCTCTTTCTTTGTATTTTGGAATCACAGCATTGTCTCCGTAGGTGTTTAATCTTTACTAAATTTGTTTTCGTTAACTGTAATTTCTTTTTAAAAAAAATTAGGAATGTTACCGTGTTGTCTGTGGAGGAGCACAGGAAACCCAAGAACTTCTGAAGCAAAAGTTTGACTATATATTTTACACTGGTGCTGCAACAGTTGGACGAATCGTTCGAGAAGCTTCAAATAAATTCTTAACTCCCTGTACGCTTGAACTTGGAGGCAAAAGGTAAGAATGTAGGGGCAATGCGTTGGTATAATACTTAGAATTGGTAATTCATTACGTTGGTAATTCATGCATTTTTTCATTAGTGAGCCCTTGAGCTCGACTTCTTCTTTTCTAAATTCTATGGATTTTTGGTAATTGAGGAAACTAGATTAGTTTCGATCGCCAAGATCTTTTAGTGTCAAAATCAAGAAATCAAGTCCCATTAAAAAAAGAACAAAAGACAAACAAATTAAATTTGTTTTTTTTTTTCTCTCTTGTTTTTTTTTCTTTTTTTATCTTTCCCGTTGATAAAGGCTCCCGGATGTAGAGTCGAAATATTCGGATTTTTTTTTTGTTATTATTAACTATTGTTTTGTTGTTGTTTTTGTTTTTAGTACATTTGTCACTGCTTGATTTAAATTAAACCCGCTTTTCTCTCTTAAACTCCCTTAAATTTTCGTAAATGGAAAAGCAGTGTGGTCTAAGAAATTTTTTATTGTTGGTCCTGAAAGGGGGGGGGGGATTAGTACTGTCCTGGTAACGACCAAGTTGATTCAGGTTATGTTGGATGAAAGTTTGATGTCTACAGTTAGGTTTAATTTTGCATCAGCTATTGTCAAGGATTGTCGGTGGGTCGTTGCTGAGTGGGGAGGGGGATGGGTGCCTGAAACCACCTCGGGGGGATGTGTTCTAGTTTAATTTTTTTTAAATTAATTTCTGTTAATTTTTGATTGCCAAACTTTTTTTCTTCTCCTGGTAACGACCAAGTTGATTCAGGTTATGTCTGATGAAAGTTTAATGTCTACAGTTAGATTTAATTTTGCATCAGCTATTGTGAAGGAATGTCGGTGGGTCGTTGTTGAGTGAGGGATGGGTGCCTGAAACCACCTTGGGGGGAGGTGTTCTAGTTTAATTATTTTTTTTTATTAATTTCTGTTCACTGCCAGATTGCCAAACTTTTTTTCTTTTTTTTTCAAACAATGAATATTTCTCCAGCTTTTCATGTCTCTGGTATAACAATTAAAATACCATGTTTTAATTCAATAATTCTAATGAGTGGCATTTAATTTGTTTCAACACCTCCTCAACATTCCCTGAAAGTTTCAACGAAATGCCATTAGCCGTTCCTGGGACATTTCGGATTTGCCCTTCTGACAATGAGGTGCACATAATATCTTTTGATTTAATATTCAGACTCTTGGCTGCTCCTAAGACATTGTAGATGCCCCTTTTTTCATAACTTAGATACAGATAGTGTCTTTTGATTTAGTTCAACCTACCCATCAACATTTCACCTCAATACTCTTAGTCTTCTTGGGCACACCGAAGATCAAACACTTCCCCGTTCCCCAATGATGAATCCTGCATGTTAAGAATGGACATATTGGATAATTTGCAATCCTTACCTGGGGGCTGTGAGGGTATGGCATCCTCGGAGGCATAGTTAATAGACCTTGGAACCATTTCGAATAAAATGGCTTTAAATTTTTAAAAATAAAATTCTTGTCAGTATAAGGGGGAGGGGGATCTATAAGGGTTAGAGGAGGGGGGCTGGCTCTCTTCCGTTTCTTTTTCAATTTCTTTCTCAACATGATTTTAAAGTTCCAACTTGCTACGCTTAGTCATTCCTTAGATATTGCTATTGTACCCTTTTGACAGCCTTCCATCATATAGTGTGTTTTGATTTTGCTTGACATCCCCCCAACATTTCCGAAAGGTTTTACCTTTATACCCTAAGCCTTTTTAGAGACTCGGGATAAAACGGATGACCCTTTTCCCAGTAATCAACCTTATATGTAAACAATGGGCTTATATAATGTACATTACTTACCCCAGGGGCTGTGGGAATTTGTCATCCTGGAAGCATAGTTATTTTGACTTTTCGACTATTTTGAACAAGATGCCTGTTCCAAAGTCAGATGTTTCTGAGTAGATGTTTTTGGGGAGATTGCAGCTAAAAGGGCATGGGAGCGGGACTGATTGCGCTCCAACCATTTTTTAAAATCCCCCTCAACAAGCCCTGAAGCCGTTCTCGGGATATTTCAGATACTATTTTTTTGAAAAACTCGATACACATAGTATCTTTTAATTTAGTTAAACATACCCCTTAATATTCCTCTAAGTTTCACCTTAATACACATAACCTTTCGAGCTGACTTAAACAGGTGAATAGAACTTTTAATTTCCCCCATATTGAACATCCAAAATAGTCCAGGTGAAATATGGGGGATGTATTTTCCGCGGAGGGAGGGAAATTTTCCGGGTGGAGGAAACGCCTAGCACCTCAGATCTTTTCCATGAGATCCAAGTCTAGAAATTAGACGTTCATTCTTCCAGCATTATTCTTCTAGTCTTTTAGAAATATTCTAATCCAATATTATTGTTTCTTTTAGAGATATGTCATAGTGATGAATTATTCCCCAAGAGTAACAAAAAATTTAAAATAATTTCAATAAATTAAATTATCTTTTGAAAAATCGTAAACAACTTCTGAGGTTCGGATGGATTTTTTTTTTTCTTTTGCGTGTGTGTAAAAAAAAAAAAAATTATTTATAATTTGGTGTTATTCTCCTCGGATTTACATCTCTGGGACAAATTGCGGTATGTTTGTCACCTATCTTTTAGTTTTTTGATATGTGTTTATCGTTACGTGATTTTGTTCTTTTTTTCTTTTCTTTGTTCTTTTCTTTTCTCCATTTGATTGAAACACTTAATACATGAATGTGCTTTTTTCCATGTCACAATCTGTTACGTCTTATAGGGAATCATAAAAATGTTCCCTGTGCTATGAATTACATAAGGACGAAGTTTGTTAAGTTAAACATTTTGCGGACAAATAGATTTTATTGTCAACACAAAAGGAATGTACAAATATTTACATTTTTCTTTGAGGCTGTGTGACATCTATTATCTATTATTCTAATAGATAGTTTAGAAGAAAACTAAAAGTTTAATGCATATCTACAATTGAGTAAAATAAATCAGCCTAAAAACTAAAGACAAAACCCAACAAAAAAAAAAAGTAAAAAGCATCAACTAATGGTATCGATATCATTACCCTGTTGAAGTCAATCCGAAAGCCGTGTTTTTGTTTCACTTTCATTGAGTAAAACCATCTAAAATTGTTTCTTGATTATTTTTTTCATTTATTGAAAGTATCTATATTTATCGGAAGTGTCTATATTACAAATAATTTGATTAGAATATCACGTATCTGCGATGACTTTGTCGGTAGATAGGATATATATTTCAAAGACCAAAACGGTGGCTCTTGACGGAGGCAGATTTTTCTTGGTTGCTAAAAACGCCTGTTGTCATATATCAACTTAACCTTGTAGACCAGGGCTATACCTACTTAATTTTACAGAATACCATTAGCATAGTGTTTTCTCAAGAGATGTTTGCAGGAGTTTATAACCATAGTGGGTGAGATAGTCGACAACTGCCATAGCACCGATATCTAACGCTAGATAGCTCTAGCTTTAAGAGACGATCGAAAATCTGCAAATGGTCCTACCTCTTGAACCAGCTAATCATCTCTTCACCAGTTTGATTATGCCTGTCCTGTATTTTTGATTATGCCTGTCCTTTGATGTTGTCCTGTATGGGTCTGATACTTAAACCCTGAAGACAGAAAACGAGAGCAACTCATCGCGTATGAGATGCTGTGCCTCCGCTGCATCGCTAAGATAAGTTCCACCGACCGTATGATAAGCAGGGAGGTGCGAAGACGGCTGAAATCTCAAGACACAATCCTAGATAAAATCAAACGGCAGCAACCACGCTGGTTTGTATATGTGAAAAGAATAGCTCTCGATCGTTCTAGAAATAATTGAAGGAGGTATTGATGGACGATGACCACAAGGCATATAACAAACATATTGATTGAAAGCTTCGACCATTAACGTATTGTAGGGCTATCTAGAAGAGTACTGGACATATCGTCATAACCAGCATTGGTTCAGACCCTGTCAAAGCAGTGGCGCCTCAATATGTCCTCTGAGAACGGAAGGGAGCCTAAGCATAAGCGCTAGAGCAAACAACAGGTCAATTCTTGAAAACAAAGAAGTTTCGTTCCAGCTTAGGTAAAACCTTCACAACAATACAGATTTAGTGGGATCTTTTTTTTCTTCGTTCTTGTTTGTGTTTTTGTTCGGTTTCGTTTGTATTAATCGCTGATGTTGCTTCATTGTTTTATGTCTTTTTTCTTTTAGTTATTTTTCACAAACGTGCGTTTAGCCTTGGCTTTTTGAGAAATTTTAATCAAATCAATCTTGTCTTGAAAGAGGATTCATTGGAGTTCAATGGATCTTTATTTGTCTGTGGCAAGTTTTGGATCGATATATGATTACAAATTTAACTCTATAGGAAAAGGCAGTGAACAGGAGGCTGAATCAAACCCAATAATAATTAATTTGATGCTGCTATGAAATGAAGTAAGATATTGAAGGCTCTGATTACGACTTGGGAAAGGAGTTTTGAGTGCAAAATTAGGGCTGAAGAAGATTACCCTGGCAGTAAAATCCACTGCAAAAAAGATGAGTCTTGGGCAAAGCATTGCCGGATAAAGCGGTATCCATGACTGAGAACCGGATGGTATAAAGCAGTTGATGCAAGGGAAATGACTCCTTTTTTAGAGCCTACGAAGGCTCAGTTAGCAATAAAATAGTAGCTGCTATTGTAGTTCTCCACCATTTCTCCTTAAAATGTCGGTCCTGCGACCATTTAATCCCCCTTCTTGTTTGGAAGCAATTTTCAGGCATTACAGTTAGTTACTTATATCGAAGATAACACATAAATCGGATAGTTTCACCCTGTGGAATGCCACAAATGACTAACCAATTTTTATGTTGGTTGTAAAAGCACGCAAGGAATCAAAAGTGGACATTGTTATAATTATTATATTTAATTATAGGGCTGGTTTAAGAGTAAAAATCACGACTACTATTTTTAGGGACATTTTTAATGGACTTGTAAAGTGTCATCTGTCTTATCAAAAAATTTATGTTATAGTTACTAGATTTTTTTTCTTCTAGTTTTCCTAATTCAGGGGAGTAGGGCTAGAAACGCAGATGATTGTAAAAAAAAAATAAAGAAAATGCAGACCAGGTTTAAAAGCAACTACAAATAAGAGCAATGAGCATACCACTGTCAAAACGAGAATTGTAAATTACTAGCCCACTCTTAGCTAATAATAATAGAAAACTTTAACTTCGTATCTTGAAACACTTTTGAATAATTACACGTTAGCAACTGTATAGAATTGCTCTGTATAGAATTGTCTTATTGGTGGCTCTCATCACCTTTCAGGATTTGTCCTTAAAGGTATAAGATCTTAACCACGTATTCCTTTAATCCCCCACCCCCCGCCTAAAAAAAGCAATGAGACACGCCTTCTTTTGCCTAGGTGAAACACAATCTCGAAACATGCAAGAAAGAAAAAAACAGGAAAGGCCATAAAAGGCTTTCTTGGGCACATTAAAATGACGCTGTATTTCTTGAATGATTAGTAAATTATGATACAGTTGTTTATTCACTATATCAGTCACTGAAAAAATAGAGGAAATAACACCTACCGTAGTTCAAACCCAAAGTCTTATTCAAAATGCCACTTTTACAGTCCTACGTATATTGACGGTACAGCAGATATGGAAATAACAGTAAGAAGAATTTTATGGGGAAAATTTACTAACCTTGGTCAAACATGCATTGCTCCTGACTATATTTTGTGCACGAAAGAAGTTGAGAAGAAGTTCATTACAAAAGCTAAAGAAGTCTTGAAAGAGTGGTATGGAGAGAAGCCACAGGACTCTCCTTGTTTGGGACGTATCGTCAATGAAAGACATTTCAAGTAAGCTCTATTGCAGTCTCTTTTGTGTTGAGGCTGATTAAATTGTTATTAGGGTAGTTTTTTTGCGCTTGTCGGGCGTTGACTCTAAAATTAGGCTTGCCCCTTTTGAATGTTGACGAGTGGGTTATTCCTAAAAAAAAAATATTACAACATTTTTCGTCACCTGTAATTTTTAAATAGTAATTCTTCAAAATTTTAATTTTTTCCTTGCCAAAGTCTGGGTATTTTTATGCATACAAAAAGGGTAAATGCTTAGGAGGTTGCTTGTGCCAACTTTGTATGGTAAGGCTTTTCCCCATTTGGTTTTCCCCTTTTTCCCTTTTGA
>JAQQPU010000745.1:86541-99574 GCA_029168905.1 Artemia sp. Kazakhstan ARC1039 | reverse complement strand
TTTTGGCGTGTGTGTGTGAGTTTTCGTGTGTGTGTGTGTGTGTGTGTAAGTTTTGTGTGTGTGTGTGTGTGTGTGTGTGTAAGTTTTTGTGTGCATGTAAGTTTTTGTCTGCATGTAAGTTTTCGTGTGCATGTGTAAGTTTTTGTGTTTGTGTGTGTGTGTAAGTTTTTGTGTGTGTGTGTGTAAGTTTTGGCGTGTGTGTGTAAGTTTTCATGTGTGTGTAAGTTTTCGTGTGTGTGTGTGAGTTTTTGTGCGTGTGTGTAAGTTTTTGTGTGTGTGTAAGTTTTTGTGTGCATGTATGGTGACCGGGGGAGGAGCTTTGGGGCCCAGGGAGGGCGTTTGGGGATCCGGAGGCCCTTGAGGATTGAGTGGTCTTTTGGGAGCCCGGGGGACCTTTGTGGACCGGGGGAGGGCCCTTGGGAGCCCGGTGGTCTTTTGGGAGCCCTGTGGGCCTTTGGGGGTCCGGGGGGGCCGTGGGGGGCCTGGGGGACATTTGGGGACCGGTGGAGGGCCTTTGGGACTCCGTTGGTCCTTTGGGAGCTCGATGGGGCTTTGGGGGGCCCGGGGATGGCCTTTGTGGCACAGGGAGGGCTTTTGGGGGTCCGGTGGACCTTTGGGGACCGGGGAGGGCCTTTGGGGCTCGGGTATGGCCTTTTTGGGGTCTGGGGGCCCTTTGGGACCCCGTTGGTCCTTTGGGAGCTCGATGGGCCTTTGGGGGGCCCGGGGGTGGCCTTTGGAGGTCTGGGTGGGCCTTTGGGGGCGCCGGTGGCCCTTTGGGAGCTTGGGGGACCTTTGAGTACCGGGGGCTTCCTTCGGGGTTGGGGTAGGGGGATTGGAACCCTTTGGGGTTGGGGTAGAGGACCTCGCAACACTGTTCAAATGGAACTTGTGTATTATAACGACCACACTCAAAACCTCTTCCAAAATCGTTTCAAAAATCATCTCTTAAAATGTCTCTAGCTGTTTCGCCGAAATAATTCCATAACCTGTCTAAAACAGTTTCGCCCAAATGATCCCTAAACGGAATTTCAGCGTGTTCCTTTTGTTTGGCATCCCTGTGCTTTCACATTTGAAATTACAAAGAAACCTTTTCGCGCGCTAAGATCAAAACATCTGCCTCGGAAACGATTCTCTTGTTAGAACTCCAAATTAATTCCCCTTTCGTGAATCAATTCTCTATAGAACAACAAATTAATTCCCCTTTTGTGTCAATCAATCAATCATGACATCATGTGTGATCTAACTGTTTCTCGGTGACAATTCTCTTTGGAAATGCAAGGACATTAATTAACTTGACGTCATCTGTCAGACATTAATTAACTGTTTCCCGGAACCGCATAACATCTGGCTCGAATAACAATAACAAATACTATTTCCGGATCATAACATCTAACCACGTGTTCTCCCTAATGACTCTATTCAAAACAACAACAACATTGACATTCGCTGAGAGCGTGCCAAAAACACACCTGGAGAAAGAGGTCATTGACCCCATTACGCAATCATTCTCCCTAATGACTCTATGCCCAAATATGGTGTACTCGTCGGAGCTCATGAGGCATCTCTACTGTCCCAATTTCTTAGAACCGGCTCCTGGAACACAAGGGCCGTTTAATTCGAAAAGGGAGCTTTTTAAAAGTTCTAAGGGCCTTAGCGTAAAGAGCAAGGTATTGAGGAGGGGACAATCCCTTTATATACGGAATAATCTATGCTCGTTTTGAATTTTAATGTTGCTCCTTCATTTTTAACAAAAAACTTTTTTTTTATTTAATACATATAATAGGATGTAATTTTGGAATATGCCTTTTCTTTACATCTTCATAAAAAAAAATACTTGGCTGCACCCTATATTTTCGCAAATTCGGGCCGCTGGTTTAAATACCTCTAGAGTCACATAAATTTGGTATATTAAACACCTTTCCCAACCTTGGTTAAACAAAGTAAATTGTATAAACACTTAAAAATTGTTTGTAGATGGAAATGTCAAATTTTTGAAAATATAAGGAACTCCATACAAGGGCACCGGCAGAAAATTTTCCAGGCGGGGGGGGGGGAGGGAGTAAACACCAAAGTATCAGTGGTGGGTGGGTGACAGGGAATTTATTTAAGGAATTTTTTCGTAGGAATAAGTTTATTTTTTAATACTTTTAGGAAAGAACTCTCGAATTAAAAGAGCAATTAAATTGCCTGCAAAATGAAACAAAATACAGTAAATTTCAAACTGCAAGGATTCCTGGCAAATGGATCGATTGGATTAATAAATAATATATTTAATTATTACTCATTTAATCTTAAAAGAAAATGAAACTCGTACCAAAACTACAGAAAGATTGCTTTCGTAGATTATAACAGATAAAGACTTGTCTTAATACAATTTCCTACGCCTTAGAATAGTTTACACAAGGAGATGAGATCCTGCCTGCATAAATACACGTCTTGATTTATAACGGCCATGTAAAAAGTACCTCTTTCATAACAGGACAATTCTTCCCCTCGAACTTAAATTCGTTAAAAAAAAATTCAGATATTAAAAAAAATAGAATAGAACAGCGAAAGAAAAACTAAATTTAAACTTACTATCCAGCTGTCAAATTGACTCTCTTTCTTTTTATTGTCCTATTCAACTAAATAAAATGAACAGGTTCAAAAAAATTTTCGTCACAAGACAATCTTATCAAATAGTTTGGGATAAAAAAAACTGGAAGTAAAAAGTGACTTGGACCAATATTAACCAAAACTAAAAATCGAATTCTCATGACAATTGCTACACCGGCAGTATAGGCTTTTTATGCTATTCTAAATATTTGAAATTCTTTCAGTTTATTGTTACCCACCCAAAACCAATAAATTGAGAAAATTGGCCTGATTTTTGAAAAAATGGAAGATTCATCCTTCTCTGGGCCAAAAAAAACAAAGCAAGTGATCTTATTAAAAATCTCTTTACTATATATATCATATCAGAGAACCCTACCGTAGAGATTTCAAACTCGAATCTTCAAAATGTGGAATTTCGCTTTTTTTTCAGAAGAAACATCGTCGATGCATGTTTATTTTTTTCCCCAGGGATGATTGTATCAAATCAAAGGTCTAAGATACTAGGGAGGGAGCTCGTTCAAACGTAAATTTAAAGCTCTTTTTTTAAGTGACCATACAGATTGGACCAGGGGAAAGTCTTGTTTTCTTGCTATTTTAGGGCACGAAACTACGACTTTACCCTGAAGAGGATGAATTTGCAATCAATTTAAAATTCTGAGAATCTAATTGATTTGAAAGTATGAATAACTATATTTTTGGATTTCCAGTTGTAAAAGAAGCAATGCCACGCGGTGGCAGTACTAGATTCAACCAAGTTGATTCGCTTTATTTGCAATGAAATTAGGCTATGTTTGGCGATCTGTAACTGCGGATCAGCTATAATGAAGGTGGGGGGGGGGGGTGAGTCATTTTTTAGGTGGGGGTAAGGTAGATTCCTAAAAAATCATATTTTAATGGACAAACTACTTACTCTTCACGAGGCTTCACATAAATGCTGAAAGAGCTATGGGGGGACTAGGAATTAGTTAAATTGTTTCGCCATTCAGCAAAAATATTACATTCTCATTTCTACCAGCACAGAGGTTGAAATGGCAAGGCAGGTTATCATTAGCCCCGCCAGGAAATTTCTTTTGGGTGGAAAATACTGCAAGGAACTTAGTTTTCGGCAATCTTAAATGGTGTTACTTTCTATGGTATTTATGGTGTTACTTTCTATGAGGTACTTCAATGTATTTAAACAAATCTGTGTAATATATTTATCGATAAGAAAACCCCATTTTAGAGGTTGTAATGGCTTCAGTTATGTAGAAGGTCAAAATTCTCACAGAATTTCCATCCACACAAACTCTAATACTTCTTTTCTTCCAGCCGAAAATGTTTTGTAATAATATTAACAAGAAATTCTTACCAAAATTATTATACATCGCCAATTTCTTAAGTATATTCAAATTTTAGCCAAAATTGAAATTGAAAATTTAAACGTAGGACGGAACTAATACAGGTATAATTATTGACTTACACATTTTAAAAAGAATTAACCAGGGATTTAAGGGACAGGTACCTCAAATTATATCTTGGTTAGGTCTCGGTAACGTTTGGAAAACAATCAGAAATTAAATAAAAAAAAGAGCTTTTTAACTGAAAGCAGGAAACAGATTTGAAACCAATTTGAAAAAATTATTCTTTATATGAAGTGGGTTGTCTCCTCCTTAGCTCCCTATTCTTTACTGTGAGGTTTGGCTTTTTTCCACTTTGAAAGAAAATTTGCCATTGGAAAGATAAGATTTTTCAAAGCACTAAAAATACTTTTGTTTAAAAACAAGGTGTTGGAAAGGGGACAGTCCCCCTTTTATATAAAGTAATTTATATTTATTTTAAGTTACTTTAGTTCAAAATCCTTTTCTATTTGTTTAATTACATTTCATGAAACTATAAAGTTTTATGTATACAGTACTTTTGGCAACGCAGAAAAATCCATCAATATTTCAAAGATCTCTGTTTGGATTTTGATGAATAATCAAACACTTCGTGGTATGAACTGTAAGTACGGAGTTACCCGGCTCAATAGTATTCAAAACTCTAAAAAACCAAATTTTGCTACCAATTGATATATCAAAAGAATTGGCTAATGATGCTGGTTCCAAATATATAACTTTCATTAAGTTTAGTTTGACCCATCAAAAGCTACAAGCCTGGAAGAATTTGTTTGATTTTCTAAAAAAGGGGGGAAACCCCATCGAAGTCATACAATTTTAATGAAAACCACACTATTAGATTCGGCGTATCAAAGAACCCTTCTGTAGAAGTTTCAAGCTTGTATTTGCAAAAATATGGAATTTAGTAATTTTTGCCAAGAAGAAAGATCACAGATGCGTGTTTATTTGTTTGTTTCTTTCCCAGGGGTGATAGTATCGACCCAGTGGGCCTACACCGTCAAGAAAGGGGCTCATTCTATGGAAATAAAAGAGTTTAGTGCCCTTTTTAAGAGACCAGAATAATTAGAGGGCCCCTCCCACTCTAGGCCCCCTCCCCCGCCACCTTTTCCAAAATCGTCCGACCACAATTTTGATATAGCTTTGTCTTCAGCATAGTTGAAAGGCCTAATAACTATGTCTTTAGAGATAAAATGGGCCCCTTCAGCCCCCGGGGAAAGGTTTTTAAGTTATAAAATTTACCCATTTGTTATTGGGAATATGCATACATTTTTCGGTGGGGAGGGAAGAAATTTTCTACTAGAAGGGTCTTACAGGACGAGAATTTTCCATGGAGAGGGAAGTTTACAGGGGTAAAATTTTCAGGGAAAATTTTACACTTTGTGAATTTGCCAGAATTCCTATACAAAATTTCTTGATATGTCTTGCATTTTCTTTACCGATTCAATTTTAGGCGTGGAGATGTTAAGGGTAATTGTTCGGGGTAAATTTTTTCAAGGATTGCATTGTTCAGAGGATATTTCTGTAGAGGGGGGCAGGTATCCTGGCGCTATTTAAAAAAAGGATCAGAAAATTCAATTAAAAAAAAACAAGTTTTTTCGACTGAAAGTAAGGAGCAACATTAAAACTTAGAACGAACAGAAATTATTGCGTATATAAGGGGGGTTGCCTCCTCCTCAACACCTATCTCTTTACTCTAAAGTTTAAATTTTGTCCCAATTCTTTAAAAACAACTCCTGAAACACAAAAGTCTTTTAACTAGAACAATAAGTAACTTTTTTTAAAGTGCCGAAAAACTGTAGCGTGAAGAGCAGTAGGGAGGCTCTATCGACTCCAGACGGGAGTCCATATATGGGCATAGAAACCATGTTTTCGTGGTTTTTCTCACTGAGGATGTTTTTTTATTGTTTTTCTCACTAAGGATTTTTTTTCATGGTTTTTCTCATTTTGATGGATGTTTCTTGGATGTCAACAACCATTGATGGATGTTTCTTGGATGACAACAATAATTTATATATGTTTTCATGGTTTTTCTCACTGAGGATGTTTTTTCATGGTTATTCTTACTATGATGGATGTTTCTTGGTTGTCAACAACAATTGATGGATGTTTCTTGGATGTCAACAACAATTGCTGGGTGTTTCTTGGATGTCAACATAAGTTCAACAACATTGCTGGATTATCAAGTCTAACGGGTCAATGACCCCTTTTTTCTAGGTCATTTCGTTTGTTGTTTCTAAGTGTATTAATCGAGTCTAACGGGGCACGTGTCTCTTTCTAAGCCAATCAGGGAGTCGGAAATATTAACGGGAGAGGATTGCAGTGAATATAAGGAAAGGATTTTTGCTATAGTTTTTATCAGTGTGAGAATAGAATTCAAGGAGTGATACCACTTTGACTTTGCTCATTAGAATATATTTGTAATAATAAGTGGAAATGTTTACACTATTAGAAGTTGATAGTGGAGTTGGTAGCAGTGATACGAGAGCCCCAAACATTGCAGTGGGAATCACACGAGGATCACGGCTTTATCTGGAATGGGATGAAGTATATGCAAGATGTGTGATATCTTAGAGCAAATTTAAAATGGAGGATCAATTATGCTTCGCTGCAAAAGTTGATATAGCGCATGTGAATAGACTTCAAAGTGCTTTAAGTGCATTAGTGAAGCATATCGAAGATAATAAACTGTGTCGCTAATTGTACATGTGTAATATTATTGTTGTAACTATACAATAAAATTGTTTTGAAATCGAAAATGTTCCCTTTGTTTTTGTTAGAATATTAGATTAAGTAGACTTTTCAAAGAAAAGTAAGGGGGGATGAGGTCGAACCCTGGAAAGAGCAGAAATAAAGATATGTCAAACTTAAAACTAACACAAATTACTATGGATACATAAGTGACAGCTAAGGCCATCAGAAGTTTTAATTCATTATCATGTCAAATTAGAAGAAACAGTAAATACAATAAATAAAATCGGGGTCACCACCCTCTAAAACGATGTAAAAGGGTGCATGGCTTATTTTGCGATCCAAAACTGGACATTTTTCTAACCAAAGTTTGACATTTAAACCAGAGAAATGTATTCTCCATAATTTTCTTACAAAAAAACTAGAGCTGACAGTCAAAAACCCTTATTAGTTCAGAATTTAAGGAAATAGTTCATTTTTCGATCCAAAACTGGACTTTTTTTAACCAAAGTTTCAAATTTAACCAGAGAATTGTATTTTCCATAATTTTCCTACAAAAAACTAGAATTCACAGTCAAAAACCCTTATTAGTTCAGATTTTACAGAAATAGTTTATTTTTCGATCCAAAACTGGACTTTTTTTAACCAAATTTTCACATTTGAGTCAAAGAAATATATTTTTCATAATTTTCTTACAAAAAACTAAAGTTATGATATTCTTATGCCGCAATTCGCTTGAAAACCCCATGTACTAAACAGACACACTGCTTTTGGCTAAAATAAATGCCTGTTATTAGTTTATTTCACTGAATTAGCAGTACCTTTTAATGGGGATGGCTCAAAGTTTCCTAAAGTAGAGTTCTCATATGAGTTAAAAAATGTATTCTCCATAATTTTCTTACAAAAAACTAGAGTTTACAGTCAAGAACCTTTATTAGTTCAGATTTTACGGATATAGTTTATTTTTCGATCCAAAACTGGAATTTTTTTAACCAAAGTTTCACATTCGAGTCAAAGAAATGTATTTTCCATAATTTTCTCACAAAAAACTAAAGTTTTTATACTCCTATACCACAATTCGCTTGAAAACCCCATGTAATAAACAGACACACTCTTTTTGGGTAAAATAAATGTCCGTTATCAGTTTTTTTCACTGCATTAGCAGTACCTTTTAATGGGGATGGCTCAAAGTTTCCTAAAGTAGATTTTTATTCTTTAAATGTGAGGGGGGGGGACTTTTTAATTGCATATATATAAGATACGACAATACAGATTCGATATACTATTGAATTTTAATATTAAATACATGTTTCTAAAATTATGCACTAGTTAGGTTAATATTTGTCACTTTTTTGACGAAAATGACATCTTGATCAATATCATCGATAAAAGTCACGTCTCACTCCATTTCGACTGGTACACTGCTGGTCTTCTTTCGTACTCGAATTGCTGGGGTTCTTAACACGACAGTCCTCTCCGACTCCAACGGGTCCAAGCGTGATTTTTTTCCTCTTCAAATAGCTGGGCCAAGGTGACAATAAGCAGTTCTTTACTCTTAAATTACGGATTATGAATAAGTTAATGAATTCAAAGAATTCATATTGAAAAAAAACAATACCAATGTGAAAGAGAGAATAAATGAACACAAGGGAAAGCAAATAAGTAAACCCACGTTCTAATAGAACTTCCTTAATGCTACTTAACTTAGTGTTTAAATTCATCACCCACAAATCGTTCGATAAATAAATGGAATCTCAATTGAACAAAAATTACAAAAAAGAATATTGTGAGAAGGTGTCATTCAAACCTAACCTAAGGTTTTAATATTTCAGTGCAATAATGTAGAATTTGTATTTGATGCTTCAATTATGTATTGTCATCTATATCTATTGTCTCCCTCCTCAACGCCTAGCTCTTTACGCCAAAGTTCGAATTCTGTCCGTTCCGTCTCTCTGGAAAAAATCAGTAAAATTTCCCCCTGAAAATTTCACCCCTGGAAACCCCCCTCCTCATGTAAAATTAATCCCCGTACCAAAATCCTCCCATTCCGTCAAAAATGCAAAATTCCATATTTTTGCTGATAAGAGTTTGAAACCTCTACAGAAGGGACCTTTGATATGTTGAATCCAATGCTTTGATTTTCATTGAAATTCTATGACCTCAAAGATGACTTCCCCCTTTTTTGAAAATCAGACAAATTTTCTCTGAGTCGTAGTTTTGGACAGATAAAGCTAAGCTGCGGTGGGAATTATAGATAATATTTCATCTGATTATTATCATGGTTTCATCCTAAAGAGTTCTATATGAAAGTGTGTAGAGACATTTGCATGTTTTTCAAATTGTTTCATAACATAGACTAATCTAGTTGTTTTGACTATTACTTCCTTTTGCGATATAAGTTCATGTTTGTTGTTTATTTGAGCGGTTTGTATTGAACTAAAGGTTTATTAATCAAAGAATTGCTATGAGTAGCTCGAACGTTGTAAGATTTTTGTTGTATTTTAGGGGAACTGCCCCTTCCTCAACCATCGCTCTTTACGCTATAGTGTTAAAAAATCTTTAAAAAATCTTTCTCGCTCAAATTCAACGGTCTCTGGAAGTAGCTTTTGAAGAATTGTGACAAAAAGTAAAAAATTAGTGTATAAAGCACGAGGTTTAAGTAAGGGGTAACCTCCAATCTTTCGGGTACTTAAAAAGGGCACTAGAACTTTTAATTTCCTTCTATGAAGATCTGCTCTAAGCTAATGATATTGTGTGTGTGCGTGTAATCCAGTAAAATCTGAACTAATAAAGGTTTTCGACTGTAAACTCTAGTTTTTGTAAGAAAATTATGGAAAATATATTTCTTTGACTCATATGTCAAACTTAAGTCCAGTTTTGGATCGAAAAATAAACTATTTTCGTAAAATCTGAGCTAATAAAGGTTTTTGACCGTAAACTCTATTTTTTGTAAAAAAAAGTTATGGAAAATACAATTCTCTGGTTCAAATGTGAAACTTAAGTCCAGTTTTGGAACGAAAACTAAACTATTTCCGTAAAATCTGAGCTAATAAAGGTTTTTGACTTTAAACTCTAGTTTTTTGTAAGAAAATTATGGAAGATACATTTCTTTGACTCGTATGTGAACCTTGAGTCCAGTTTTGGATCGAAAAATAAACTATTTCCGTAAAATCTGAACTAATAAAGGTTTTTGACCGTAAATTCTAGTTTTTTGTAAGAAAATTATGGAAAATACAATTCTTTGGTTCAAATGTGAAACTTAAGTCGATTTTTGGATCGAAAAATAAACTATTTCCATAAAATCTGAGCTAATAAAGGTTCTTGACCGTAAATTCTAGTTTTTTGTAATAAAATTATGGAAAATACAATTCTTTGGTTCAAATGTGAAACTTAAGTCAATTTTTGGATCGAAAAATAAACTATTTCCATAAAATCTGAACTAATAAAGGTTTTTGACCGTAAATTCTAGTTTTTGTAAGAAAATTATGGAAAATACAATTCTTTGGTTCAAATGTGAAACTTAAGTCCATTTTTGGATCGAAAAATAAACTATTTCCATAAAATCTGAACTAATAAAGGTTTTTGACTGTAAACTCTAGTTTTTTGTATGAAAATTATGGAAAATATATTTGTTTGACTCATATGTGAAACTTAAGTCCAGTTTTGGATCGAAAAATAAACTATTTCCGTAAAATCTTAGCTAATAAAGGTTTTATCCATTGTGGAAAAAAAAGTTTCTGCCGCTCTGATAAATATATCATTAGACATAAGAAGTTTACAGAAAATTTACGCTTAAGCAATTATTCGACTTTATTTCTGCTCATCTTTAATTTAATGTAGCAGCTCTTTACTGTTAGTTGAAAAATATCCCTTGTGGAAAAAAATTTCTGCCACTATCAAATATAACAGTAGAAGTAATTTTACAGAAAAATTTACGCTTAAACAATTATTCGATTTCATTTCTGTACATCTTTGATTTAATGTAGCAGCTCTTTACTTTTAGCTGAAAAATATCCTTTGTGGAAAAAAGTTTCTGCTGCTCTATCAAATATAACGTTAGAAGTAATTTTAAAGAAAATTCACGTTAGAACAATTATTCGACTTTATTTCTGCTCATCTTCGATTTAATGTAGTAGCTGTTTACTTTAAGTCGAAAAATATCCATTGTGGAAAAAAATGTTTCTGCCGCTCTAACAAATATATCATTACACATAAGAATTTTACAGAAAATTTACGCTCAAAACAATTATTCGACATTATTTCTGCTCATCTTTGATTTAATGTAGCCGCTCTTTACTTTAAGTCGAAAAATATCCATTGTCGAAAAAGGTTTCTACCGCTCTAACAAATATATCATTAGACATAAGAAGTTTACAGAAAATTTACGGTTAAACAATAATTCGACTTTATTTCTGCTCATGTTTGATTTACTGTAGCAGCTCTTTACTTTTAGCTGAAAAATATCCTTTGTGGAAAAAAAAGTTTCTGCTACTCTGTCAAATATAACATTAGAATTAATTTTAAAGAAAATTCACGTTTGAACAATTATTCGACTTTATTTCTGCTCATCTTCGATTTAATGTAGCAGCTTTAAGTCGAAAACATCCATTGTGGAAAAAAATGTTTCTGCCACTCTAACAAATATATCATTACACATAAGAATTTTAGAGAAAATTTACGCTTGAACAATTATTCGACTTTATATCTGCTCATCTTTGATTTAATGTAGCAGCTCTTTACTTTTAGTCGAAAAATATTCTCTTGTGGAAAAAAAGTTTCTGCCGCTCTAAAAAATATATCATTAGGCATAAGAAGTTTACAAAAAATTTACGCTTCCACAATTATTCGACATTATTTCTGCTCGTCTTTGATTTAATGTAGCAGCTCTTTACTTTAAGTCGAAAAAATATCCATTGTGGAAAAAAGGTTTCTGCCGCTCTAACAAATATATCATTAGACATAAGAAATTTACAGAAAATTTACGCTTAATCAATTATTCGACATTATATCTGCTCATCTGTGATTTAATGTAGTAGCTCTTTACTTTTAGTTGAAAAATATAACTTGTGGAAAAAAGTTTCTGCCACTCTTTAAAATATAACAGTAGAAGTAACTTTACAGAAAAATTTACGCTTAAATAATTACTCGACTTTATTTCTGTACATCTTTGATTTAATGTAGCAGCTCTTTACTTTTAGTCGAAAATATCCTGTGGAAAAAAAAGTTTATGTCGATCTAAGAAATATATCATTAGACATAAGAAGTTTACAGAAAATTTACGCTTAAACAATTATTCGACATTATTTCTGCTCATCTTTGATTTAATGGTGCAGCTCTTAATTTTAGTTAAAAAAAATATCCCTTGTGGAAAAAAGTTTCTGCCACTCTAATCAAATATAACAGTAGAAGAAATTTTACAGAAAAATTTGCACTAATCTTTTTAATGAATTACCCTTTTACTAGCATTTCATTCCGTTGAATTTAAGTACAATAAACGAAAAATTGCTAAGTGTGTTAATGATGAGTTATTTTCTTACGAAAAGACAAAATCAGAAAAATGACAAATGTTTCTTTATTACCTACGCAGTTGTAATTCAATCCTGTGAAAAATTCATCCCCAGGTAATTATCCTTGCGCAAACTCGAATGACACTTTCTCACAATATTCTTTTTTGTAATTTTTTTCGTTTAAGATTCCATTTGTTTATCGAAGGATTTGTGAGTGATGAATTTAAACACTAAGTTAAGTAGCATTAAGGAAGTTCTATTAGAACGTGGGTTTACTTATTTGCTTTCCCTTATGTTCATTTATTCTTCTTTCACGTTGTTATTGGTTTTTTCAATATGAATTCTTTGAATTCATTGACCTATTCATAATCCATAATTTAAGAGTAAAGAACTGCTTATTGTCACCTTGGCTGACATCCCAGCTATTTGAAGAGGATTAAAATCGCGCTTGGACCGGTTGGAGTCGGAGAGGACTGTCGTGTTGAGAACCCCAGCAATTCGAGAACGAAAGAAGACCAGCAGTGTACCAGTCGAGATGGAGTGAGTCGTGACTTTTATCGATGATATTGATCAAGATGTCATTTTCGTCAAAAAAGTGACATATATTAACCTAACTAGTGCATAACTTTTGAAACTTATATTTAACATTAAAATTCAATAGTATATCGAATCTGTATTGTGGTATCTTATGTATATGCAATTAAAAAGTCCCCCCCCTCACATTTAAAGAATAAAAATCTACTTTAGGAAACTTTGAGCCGTCCCCATTAAAAGGTACTGCTAATGCAGTGAAATAAACTGATAACAGACATTTATTTTAGCCAAAAAGAGTGTGTCTGTTTAGTACATGGGGTTTTCAAGCGAATT
>JAQQPU010000745.1:43297-86531 GCA_029168905.1 Artemia sp. Kazakhstan ARC1039 | reverse complement strand
GCCAAAAAGAGTGTGTCTGTTTAGTACATGGGGTTTTCAAGCGAATTGCAACATAAGAGCATCAAAACTTTCGTTTTTTTTATGAAAATTATGGAAAATATATTTCTTTGACTCAAATGTGAAACTTTGGTTTAAAAAAAGTCCAGTTTTAAATCGAAAAATAAACTATTTCTGTAAAATCTGAACTATTAAGGGTTTTCGACTGTGAACTCTAGTTTTTTGTAGGAAAATTATGGAAAATACAATTCTCTGGTTAAATATGAAACTTTGGTTTAAAAAAGTCCAGTTTTGGATCGAAAAATGAACTATTTCTGTAAAATCTGAACTAATAAGGGTTTTTGACTGTGAACTCTAGTTTTTTTTGTAAGAAAATTATGGAGAATACAATTCTCTGGTTCAAATGTGAAACTTTGGTTAGAAAAAAGTCCAGTTTTGGATCGTAAAATAAGCCATGCACCCTTTTACATCGTTTTAGAGGGTGGTGACCCCAATTTTATTTATGGTATTTACTATTTCTTCTAATTTGACATGATAATGAATTAAAACTTCTGATGGCTTTAGCTGTCATTTATGTATCCATAGTAATTTGTGTTAGTTTTAAGTTTGACATATCTTTATTTCTGCTATTTCCAGGGTTCGACCTCATCCCCCCTTACTTTTCTTTGAAAAGTCTACTTAATCTAATATTCTAACAAAAAGAAAGGGAACATTTTCGATTTCGTTACAACAATACAACAATAATATTACACATGTGCAATTAGCGACACGGTTTATTATCTTCGATATGCTTCACTAATGCACTTAAAGCACTTTGAAGTCTATTCACATGCGCTATATCAACTTTTGCAGCGAAGCATAATTGATCCTCCATTTTAAATTTGCTCAAAGATATCACATATCTTGCATATACTTCATCCCATTCCAGACAAAGCTGTGATCCTCGTGTGATTTCCACTGCAATGTTTGAGGCTCTTGTATCATTGCTACCAACTCCACTATCAACTTCTAATAGTGTAAACATTCCACTCATTATTACAAATATATACTAATGAGCAAATTCAAGGTGTTCTCACTCCTTGAATTCTATTCTCACACTAATAAAAACTATAACAAAAATCCTTTCCTTATATTCACTGCAATCCTCTCCCGTTAATATTTCCGACTCCCTGATTGGCTTAGAAAGAGACACGTGCCCCGTTAGACTCAATCAATACACTTAGAAACCACAAACGAATTGACCTAGAAAAAAGGGGTCATTGACCCGTTAGACTTGATAATCCAGCAATGTTGTTGAACTTATGTTGACATCCAAGAAACACCCAGCAATTATTGTTGACATCCAAGAAACATCCATCAATTGTTGTTGACATCCAAGAAACATCCATCATAGTAAGAATAACCATGAAAAAACATCCTCAGTGAGAAAAACCATGAAAACATATATAAATTGTTTTTGACATCCAAGAAACATCCATCAATTGTTGTTGACATCCAAGAAACATCCATCAAAATGAGAAAAACCATGAAAAAACATCCTCAGTGAGAAAAACCATGAAAAAACATCTTCAGTGAGAAAAACCATGAAAAAACTTCCTCAGTGAGAAAAACCATGAAAACATGGATTCTATGCCCATATATGGACTCCCTTCTGGAGTCGATAGGGCCTCCCTATTAAGAGCGAGGTAATGACGAGGGGAAAACCCCCCTCGTATACACAATAGTTTTTTTTTTTTTATTTTAATGTTGACTCTTACTTTCAGTTGAAAAACCTTTTTTAATCTTGAAAAAAATATGTCAATTAAAGTAAAAGTATATAAAAATGAAAAATGTAATTAGTTAAAAAAAATATACAAAACCACAGCCTACTTACAAAAAATAAGATACAAGCTCCCAGCATTCAGTTTTGTTGAGCAATGCCGAAGCGTTGACCGGCTATTTTTTAACAATATCGACAGTTTTGAACCTGGTTATCAAATAACAAAATATTTAATACCTTTAGACTCAATTGTTTATAAAAAAAAATAACGCATTATCAAAGTAGTTTGTTCAAAGTAAAAAACTAAGATTTAGAAAATCAAATAGAAATTTTTTATTCAATATTTTTAATTTAATTTTGAATACCAAAAGCCAATATATCTGACACCTTTATACTTCATAACTGTAAAAAATTAAATCTTTTTCAAAGTGACAACTAGATAAATACAATTACTCCTGGAAAAATAAATAAATGATAATAAAACCCCAAAAATGTATCCGTTCAGGGGGAAATACAAAAATTCCCAGCATTCCGTTCAGGGGAAACATTTCTGATTATAGTGGCTTCATATATCAGCTCATGGGTACTCTGGCAATGTAAGCAAAAGTTGACGGCATATTTTTATCGAAATTGGCCCTTATTAAGTTGTTTTCCTTGTGTTTTCTTTAATTATCTAAAGTGTCTTGTGTACTAATAACTGCACTAATTACTAATAAACAAATACATCTTTAGGATCACCATAAAAAGCGTATTCTTTGATTGAATGTTATCAATAGTCAGGCTCTTACACTTTAGTTGTGGGGTCAGCATCTATTGGTACGCGGTCGTCAATGCGGTAACACATATTTTTTCGGTGGTTTTTCCGTATTCTGCTTTTTTCTTTTGATTTCCTCATAATTACTTTATATTCCCAAATTTCCAGGGGGGGCATGCCCCCCTGCCGGCGTTCATGACTCCATTATATATTTTTATATCTACGTTAGGTCTACTAAGACATCAAAAACAGTCTAGTAACTTGAGAAAAATATTCCATCAACATCTTATATGAATATGAAGAGGTTAAATTCCTTTCCACCTTGTTATCTTAAGAAAAAGAAAAAGGGTGACATTGCTAAAAGGAAAAAATTGCGTCACTTGAAAAAGCGCCGTAATTGTACTCTAGCTCAATGGTTCTAAAGAAGGCAGCTAAAAAACACTTTTTCAAATGCAAGTAAATAGCAACCTTTAAATCTTAAAAGGGGATAAAACTCCCCTAACGGGAAGAGGGGGTTATATCCCCCTTCAAATCTCCACCCATTAAGCTTTAATCGTTGCTTCTATTTCCCTGAAAATTAATACAATACGACAGATTTCCAATTTGCAACTATAAATATTCATCAATTTATAAAAAATGGAAGTAATTTTATGTTGTAAAGGAAACACCGAACTAGGTTGTTTCAGTAAAGCACCAGCAACATGCAGCTCAGTATAGCACATGCAGCTTAATTTAAACTAGTGAGGCTATTAAGCGGGCTCCCACGGCGTCAATAAAGTTAATAAAGCTGTCCACAAAGTTAATAAACCGTTTTCTTCACATAACTTTGTTGACTTTATTGCAGTCGGAAAGAAGATAAACTTTATTTAACTTTTTCAAGAATGTCCGCAAAGTTCAACATAGCAGAAGACGTGTGGAAAATTGCAAATAAACAACATACAAATTAGTTTCTACAAATGTAATCGTGTATACTTGTTTAAATATTTAGCTTGGTAAAAGAAACAAAAAATATTTTCATTTACTGTTAAAAAGAAAAAACGCTTAAAAAGATGGTTTTCTTAGCTCCATGTTTGAATATTTAAGTTACTTTCTATGAAAAACTGTTGTTAAGTCAAAAAGATGAAATCCTTGTGTGACAAACTTTATGGTTTATACTTTCATAACAAACTTCATTAACTTTATTGACGCCATGGGAGCCCAGCATTAACTTCCTGACCTACAATGTTCAGTGTGAATTGTGGTTCCCTAGTGAGCCACAGCTTCCTTAGAGGAGTCTTAAAAATATCAAATTATCATTTCGTTTTAAATTATTGCCTATTTCGTAAAGCTTAACTTTAAAAAACCTGTTATAGCTTGCCATTACGAGGGTACATTAAATGCAAAGAGTTGAGGAGCAAGGGATGTGATATAGACCTAGAGTTTATGTGATTTTGGCTGCCAGAATTTGTTCTTACAACGGACAAAATTTAATCAGAAAGGTTATCCATCTTTCCATAAGACGAAGAAGTCTAAGTTGTATTTGAAGTTCGGAGATAAAGAAAAAAGAAAAGAAATAAAAAACAATTAGATAAAACATCATTTAAACATATGTAAGTCAAACTAATTTTATTTGTTAGAAATTTGTTTGAGCGATGGAAAAAAAGTGAACTGTACGAAAATTATAGCGATCATTTAAGATTCATTTTGGTGGGAAATTGGGCTCGGAGAAAACAGTGAATTGATGCTTCATCTAAACTATGAAATAGCCAAAGTGGTACTAAAAGAGGCAGAGAAATGTAGGGTTGGTTAAACTAGTGGGGCTTGGAATTTAAGAAAAAACATGCAAATCAAACTCAAACCACTGAATAGTTGTCTATTTAGATATCTGTTTCGAAAGGAGGATAGGAAATTAAAAAAAAAAAAAAAAAATAAACATATGATTATGAATATTATATTTGATTATTACATTATGCCATGAAATATTAGTTTACGTGGAAATAAAACGATAATGATTATCCGTTTCAAAAACTAAATATTCTTTACACAACTGTGAAAGCTAAAGTCAGTTAAGATATGCTTCCTGCATAGTTAATTAGGAACAAGATATCATTTAGTAACTAGATAATCATTTTGCAAAGTAAAATGAACACAGATTTTATTACTGCGGCATTAGGAAAAGCTAACAACAAAGTAAACAACACATAATCTCAAACGATAAAATTTGTGTAAGACTACTTTATTAAACTTTAAATTTTGCTCGACACAAAAATGGTTCTTAAAGTATCTCTGGAATCATATTTAGATAATAAAAAGAGTAAAAAAATATATATTAGACAAAATGATACCAAGATTCATATTAAATTGTTCATGCTAGCAAATGTTAGGTAAAGCGCCTTGTTATTTGCAACCTAAACTCCAAAATACTTCATCAATTTTGGATTTAACAATCGAAAGCTATTAAAAAATAAACATAATTTTTGGAAAAGTGGGTGACATGCCCCAATTAGATGTCTGATCTTGATGAACGGTAATCGGTATACCATCAAGTTTGTCAATCCCAGAATTTTTAGAACGAAGCTTTATAAAAATATGATGCTTTGTATTTTCCTACAAAGACGATAACGGGTATCAATTTGTTTGTTTTCTGTTAATTGGTTTTTTTTTTCTACGGTTTTGTACCGAATCAGTGGTCGTAAAACACCGTAAAATATCGGAAATATCGTTGAATATCGGAAATATATCGGATATATATGAATATATATTGAATATATGAATATCGGAAATGTATCGGAAGTATATCGGAAATATATCAGAAATATAATATCGGAATATATCGTTGAAAAAAATTCGGAGCATACTTGCTGAAAGAAAGTTTTTTTAAGAAGGCAAGCCCACGGAAATCTATTTGAAGGGCCAATATTTTTGGAGTTGTAGGGGGACACCTTTGAAAAACTGCTAAAAGCAATTTAGACTGTATACAGAATGTAGAAAACTCTGGCGAAAACTGAAAAATCTTGGGATTTGAGATGAAGGTTCAGCCATGTGTATGTGCCCATCTATAAGTGCATCTGAAATATTCTTGTTTTTTAATAGTTTTTTTTTAAGGATGTATGTAAGGTCGACAAGCGCTAACAGCAAGGTGCCATTGCAAGGGTAAGGGTATTTTCGGCTGAAAAAAAATGGTCACGCAGGGCAAAATCCTACAGTATGTAAAAGAGACACCAAGAAAGTGTCTATAAGAAAAGAACCTGTTCTCCAACCTTACCTATACCCAAGCCCCCCTTCCAAACCCCGCAGAAAGATTTCCGAGGTCACCAATATCAAAGATGAATCATTCGAAATGACTGTCACCGATATAAATATCTAACTCCTAATCAACATTTAAGCATTATGTCTAAAAAAAATTACCAGTAAATTAGTTATTTCTGTTTTGGGTCGTAAAATATCGGAAGAAGCTCTTTTCGATGAATATGTAAAGTTCTAGTATACTTTTTTAAGCAGTAAAATAGATTGCACCACAGCAAAGTGCTGATTCTTCGACTTTTTTTTTATCAATTGTGGACCCAATCTCCGGGCCAAAAAACATATCAGGTCAATCAAGCCTATATCCGGGGCCTTCTGAAGGAAAATCATCATGTAACCAATATATTCAGAATCATCGAAAAAATATTCATGTAACCTTTATTATTAACATCAAAAGCAAGAAGAACAATAGGGAATTCTTTTCGTAAGACAGTGGAATTCTAATTTGAATAAATATTTCGGCCCTTTTTTAATTCATTTATAATTTTGTTAACAAACTGATCAGTGTGATCGTGGGTTATAGTTGTATATGTAGTTTTGTCATTTAGATGTGAATAATTTTTTTTTGTCGTAATCTGTCGTATCCATCACAACAAGAGAGTTGCTTTTATCTGCTTTAATGGACGGATCTTTACGGATATTGGATATAATTTTTAGGTCACACAAATTATCTGGTTCTATGTTGGCAGGAGACTATAACCCAAGATCATACTGATCAGTTTGCTAACGAAATTATAAATGAATCTCTCAAATAAAATATCATTCTTAGATGTGTTCATTATTCATAGCATAGATAAACTCAATTTTATTATTTACAGAAAACCAACACAAAACAATAGACATTTGCATTTTAAATCAAACCAACCCCACAAGAGAAAAGAGCTGTCGTAATCTTTCTCGTCGAACGTGCCCTAAACATTTGTTCTGATTCCCACATCACAGCAGAACTAAATTTTATCAGGGACATACTTTTTGGAAATGGGTATCCTATTTTATTTATAAAAAATACAATTAACCGCAGACTGAAAGGACATTCCCGTAAAATCAACGGTAGTTTACCATATAAGAGTCCCAATGAGCCCTCAAATATGATTTACCTCCCATACATCCCAATAAAGGGCTAAAGACAAAACGCAGCAATTATCGTGGGATTTCTCTCATATGCATTGCTGCAAAAATATTTGCCATAGTGCTACATAATCGTTTTCTTATCCAGCGCAACGCAAAGAAAAGGTCCAATCAAGCGGGATTCCGCCCAGGCATGGGAACAATTGACCAACTATTCGTTTTAAGACAAACCCCTTGAACACAGGGAAAACACCAGAAACCAACAGTATCTCTATTCATAGATTTTATTACAGCTTTTGACTCTCTTCTAAGGGATGGAATCTAGAAGGCCATGACAGAGGATGGAGTACCAGGCAAGATAGTCAGACTTGCCCAAGCATACTACCAGCATACACGAGCCCAAATTCAGATCGGTGGAGAAATCTCCTCGATGTTCCAAATTGATTTTGGTGTCCGACAGGGATGTATATTGTCTTCCGTCTTATTTAATTTCGTAATCGACTGGATTATGACCAGAGCAATGACGACTTTTTCAGATGTTGAAGTAAGTCCTAATTTTGTGATCGCCAATCTGGACTACGCCGACAATATTTGCTTTTTAGCTGAATCTCTTTCAGAAGCTCAATCTATGCTATCGAAGGTAGCTGAAAAATCCTCCCTGGTCGGCCTGAAAATAAGCTTCCGAAGACAAAAGTCATGGCGTCCGTTATATCATCTCAAGACCCCCCAATTTTACTAGAATTATCGCCCAAAGACTAGATACATGAATTTAAGTACCTAGGCTCTCTGGTAGACCTAATAGGAGGATGTACATCAGAAATACATTCAAGAATTGCTTCAGCAACTGGAGTATTCACCCAGCTAAATCACCCTCTATGGAACCAGAAAAATGTTCGTCTGAAGACAAGAATAAGGATTTACCAGGCCCTTGTTCGGTCTGTCTTACTATACGGCTGTGTGACAATGGACTATGAAAGCATCCGAAATTCAAGCCCTCAACGTATTTGACCATTCACGTTTAAGGAGAATCATTGGCACTAAACTCCGTAATCGTGTCAGCAATGTCGAACTTCGCAAAATCTGCTATAAGCGTTCTGATTTGGCCACCATAATTGATCAGAGGACTCCGATGGTTCAGCCATACACTTCGCCGCCCACACCACACCTTTGTCAATAAAGCCCTCAGATGTACACCTCTTTTGGGATGGAAAAAGCGACGTGGGGGACAAAAGAAAACGTGGCTTGCCTGTATCAAGGCTGACCTAGACCCAATCGGTGGCTTCAAGAAGTATGGACGAAGATGGAAAAAGTCCTGGTTCGATTTGATTGAGCCACTCGGAAACGACCGAGACTCTTGGATTACTACAATGACGAAGCTACTGGACGCCAGGGAGAGCGGAGATGCTTGAGTCCTGCTACATGTACAAGTAAGTACATCCCAAAAGTCACTACGAATCTTAAAAAAGTTCGCACACAAAATAATCTGATGACTATATAGTATCTACCAATAATTCCAAAATAATAAATTTCCTAAACTCTGGTAAAGATCCCAGTTACTCGCCAAAAAGGGGTCTATCAAATACCATGCGACTGTGGCAAGAACTATGTAGATAGAACTCACCAGAATTTAGAGAAACGCCTACAAGAGCATAAAGATGATATCACCAAAGCTCTAAATTCTATTATTGCTACTATTTCATTTGATTCTGCTTTAGGGTGCCATGTATTTGAAAATCCTTTTTCAAATACATTGGCAAATCCTTTTTGCGACGAAATACTTTTTGAAGAATCTGCCCTTATTAGCAATGACTTAGGCATAAAGCAGGTAGTTCGAGAAGCAATTGAAATCAGACTTAAGAATAATAATAATATTTCCTTAAATAGGGATTTGGGGGAATATTCACTAAATACTCTGTACGGAAATTTAATTAAAAACAATCTTTACAAAATATTAAAAAAAAAACAAATTAGTAGACATTGACACAGAACCAGTTAAAAAAAGACCTTTGAGGTTAGCTGCCAAAAAGGCCAGATTTGCAATAAAAACGTGTTTTTAATTATTCTTGTTTCATTTCAATGGTCTGCCTTGTTTCATCTTACTTTGTTTATCAGTCCTGTTTTGAACTTCGATGAAGTAAGGATGCTGGGAATGTTTTAAAATTTTTTATTTTAGTTTTAATGGTTGTATGTTGTTGTAAGTCGCCTTTCTTTTATATATTTATGTTTTGCTGAGGACGGCTCTTGGTCACAGGGCCAAAATATTCATTCAAATTAGAATTCCACTGTCTTACGAAAACAATTCCCTATTGTTCTTCTTGTTTTTGATTTTGTGATGGAAAGGCAGTGTAGTCTTCGTCACTATTTTTACTTTTATTATTTGAAAATGTCTTTTCAAATTTTCCTTGAGCGTTTATTCAGATCAACATGAAAGGAAGAAAGTGGGCAAGGCCGCATCCAGGAGCTTTTTTGGAGGGGGTATTTTTTTTGGGGGGGGGGGGGGGGGTGTCAATTGTTGACACAATAGGGCCAAAAACATATCAGGTCAAGCCTATCTCCGGGGCCTACTGAGCGAAAATTATCGTATAACCAATATGTTCAGAATCATCGAAAAAATATTCATGTAACCTTTATTATCTGAAAATATCTTTTCAAATTTTCCTTTAGCCTTTATTCAGATCTACATAAAGGAATAGAGTGGACAATGCCACATATAGGAACTCTTTTTTTTGGGGGGGGGGGGGGGGCGGGGTTGCAAAAAAACTTATAAAAATAAAAAAAATTTTCTGTCAGCGTGTATTTATCTTACTTTTGTATCTGTCGGACAAACATTTTGATGGAGGAGGTGAGGCTCAAAACCGACCCCCCCCCCTATGAATATGGCCCTGGGAGTGGGCATCCTACTTATTTAGGAGTAATTTACATGAAATAAGCATGTAGCGTGGGCACTGAAAAGGTGACAGACGGTTTTTATCTCTTCTCTTAT
The DNA here is from genome assembly GCA_029168905.1 of Artemia sp. Kazakhstan ARC1039. Lineage (NCBI taxonomy): Eukaryota > Metazoa > Arthropoda > Branchiopoda > Anostraca > Artemiidae > Artemia > Artemia sp. Kazakhstan ARC1039. The sequence continues at coordinate 76,688 of JAQQPU010000745.1, read as the reverse complement.
CAGCTTTTTTTATACCAGACCATTGTGACAAAACCATTTAACTTTAGCGGGAAGAGTGGAAGTTTCAGGGGAGTGGTAGCCTCCTTCATGTTAAAAATATCCCATTTTTGTTTTATAAAACAAAAATATCTTAATGTGTTGTGGTCAAGCAACTTTTATTCAAATTTTAAACAAGTAGTCTACAAATTCTTCGAAACAAAGCTATGCGACTTATTGGTGGATACTTGGAAAAAGTCAATGACACTGAGGCATGTTATAAACTTAAAGTGCTTAATGTCGGGCAACTTCGTGACTACCAAGCAGGAATATTCTCGTATCAGTGCTGGAATTGTATCAGTCCTGAGGTATTTCATGTTTTTTTTTCAGAGAAAATAATCACTTCATAGTTATAGTACCCGCAATGCTGACAATCTAGTCACTGAATACAGAAGTGGAACTGGAGCAGGTTTTTCTGTCAGATATATAGGTCTTAACGTTTGGAATTCTCTCCCAGTGAGCATTCGTGTGGAGAAGCACCTTGGTTTCTTTAAGAGATTAAATAAAAAAAACAAGTTTTTTTAACTGAAAGTAAGGAACGACGTTAAAACTTAAAACGAACAGAAATTATTTCGTATATGAAAGGGGCTGTCCCCTCCTCAACGCCTCGCTCTTTACGCTAAAGTTTGACTTTCTCACAACTCTATTTTCTTTAAACAATGAAAAACTCTGGCGTATAGAGCGAGGCGTTGAGGAGGGGACAGCCCCTTTCATATACGGAATAATTTCTGTTCGTTTTAAGTTTTAACGTCGTTCCTTACTTTCAGTTAAAAAAAACTTGTTTTTTTTATTTAATTCTTGAACGTTTTTGAATTAATGCAGGTTTTGATTTTGGCTCACCGTACATGAATAATTAAAAAAAAATTGAATATTAATTTTACTTTTATTTGGTTAAATGGCTTTCTCGAAACCTGTTTAATTTTATTTACGAACGTTTTTATTAGCAATAAATGTACGTAACTTACGAATTAACTTACGTAACGAACTTCTATATTCATATATTTTTAATACATATATTAGAGGGTTCGCCCCCTATTCAATACCTTGCTCCTTAAGCTAAAGTTCGAATTTTGTTCCAATTCTTTAAAAATGACCTCTTAATCACAAATGCCGTTAATTAGAATAATTAGCTCTTATGAAAGTACTAAATAAACTTTGGCTTAAAGAGCGAGGTATTGACTAGGGGATGAACCCAATCATATACGTAATGTTTTCTGTCATTTTAAGTTTTGATGTTGCTCCTTACTTTCAGTTAAAAATCTTGTTTTCTTATATATAATTTCTGATCTTTATCTAAATAATGCTGGGAAATCCGGCGCCCCCTTCATAGCAATGTCTCTTCTCCCATAAAACTTCCTTCATGGTAAGATCCTCCCGCATAACCCCCGACCCACTCCCCCCCACTACTAGAAAAAATCCCCTCTGAAAACGTCTGTATACTTCCCAATAACCAATACTATATGTTAAAATTAGGTAAAGCTCATAACTTTCAGCCCTCCCCCCGGGGACTTCGGGGGATTAAGTCATCCTAAAAGACATATTTATCATATTTTCGACCATGCTGAACAAAATGGGTATCTCAAAATTTTGATCGGGTGACTTTGGGAAACAAAATGAGCGTGGGAGGGGGCCTAGTTGCCCTCCATTTTTTTGGTCACTTAAAAAGAGCACTAGAACTTTTAATTTCCGTTCGAATGAGCCCTCCCACAATATTCTAGGACCACTGGCTTGATAAGATCACCCCTGGGAAAAAAAAAAAACAAAAACAAACAAACAAACAAACAAATAAACACGCATCCGTGATCTTTCTTCTGGCAAAAAATGCAAAATCCCACATTTTTGTAGACAGGAGCTTGAAACCTCCGCAGTAGGGTTCTCTGATGCGCTGAATATAATGGTGTAATTTTCATTAAGGTTCTATAACTTTTAGAGGGTCTCTCCCCCTTTTTTCGAAAATCAGCCAAATTTTCTCAGGCACGTAACTTTTGATAAGTAAGACTAAACTTGATGAAACTTATATATTTGAAATCAGCATTAAAATCTGATTCTTTTGATGTATCTATTGGTATCAAAATTCCGTTTTCTACAGTTTCGGTTACCATTGAGCCGGGTCGCTCCTTACTTACAGTTCGTTACCACGAACTGTTTGAAAAATAAAAAAAATTCTTTTGGGTCTTGGTTCATAGATAATTTTCTTTTTCTTATGATTAGAGATTGCTCATAATTTGGTTGTTTATTTATTTGCATTTTTGTGTTTGTTTTGCTCGTTTGTCAAGAGTTTTGTTTGTTAAGTGTTTGTTATATGTGTCATCACCCAGTATCAAGTGCTTTTATGTGTTTCTTTGGGCAACCACTTGGATTAATGTTATGTGTTATGTAATTTTGTAATAAACAGAAATTGAACTGAATTAATAAGCCCTTCTGAAAGTTTAGTTACACAAATGTTAAAACTTTGGTGTAGAAGGGATTAAGGTGGTGGCAGTCCCCTCAAATTTAGAATATCCCTGAATTTAATATTGAAACGAGCATAAGTCAATTTTGTTTTATTGTGAAAGTAAAGGGAAGAATTTATGCACAAAAAAATGAGCGGTATCAAATATGTAAGGGGCCCGTTCCCCTCGATCCCCAGCTCTAATCATCAAAATTTGACATTGCTCCTTTCTACGCTCCAAAAATGAGCCATCTTGCAAAAGAAGCGTTTGTTCAAACATCTAAATTCTTTTATCTTGATACTTTAAAAATCAAGCGACTATTTAGCTATATTTGCTGCAAACAGTAGCGTTTCCAGGAATAACTAAATATTTTTGGTTGAGGGGAGTGCACCCACAATACTATGAAGGATAAATTCTGCTCTTTTCAAGTTTCAAATTCACTGTTTACTTCATTTCAATTGAAATTAAATAATGAATAAATAAAAAAAGGTATTTTTTAAATGAATCATTTAATTTAAATTTTTTTTTAATTTATTATATATAAATTTCTATGGACAAATCAGGATTCATTGGTCAATAGACTTAAAAAGGGGGAGCGCTTGTAGGAAAGGAGAAAACAGAGGCATTCTATAGCTATAGTAAGAATATCGTGAGTTAATTTTTTTATCCAATTTTATAAATGTATGCTACATAGGCTGCGAAGCAATAATGCTTGTCCGTTTTGGATTTTAAATTAAGTTTTTGTTTCCATGATATTTTTTAAATTGATCAATAAAGGGAGGAGTTGTTTCCTCTTCTACTATTGAACTCTTCTGACTTTTTTGTCAAATGTTGAATATTGCTCTCTAATACAACATCGAACTGTTTTAAGATTCAAGGCAGGCCTTGTTTTGTAAATATTATTAATGTAACACAGTAAAAAGAAACTCATCAAAATCAATATTTGCCTATGTACAGCAACACTTGAGACTGAACTGTTTTCATTTTCTATTAGTCATAATCTTTCTCAACGTTACGATACAGGTCAGAATCACATCCAAATAAGCGCAAGCTGATACTTTCTGATATTAAAGTAGTTCTTTTGCACAGAAAATGGGTTCCCTTGACCTCCATCGAAAAAAATAGGAATATTTAACCATATACGACCTCGTATATCTTGTGGGAGTAATTTGAAAACACAAAAAGCCTAAATTTGGAAATGCATACATAGTTTTAAAATAGTTGAACTAATTGAGGAAAATACTTTCTGATAAAAAAATAAACGGTCTTTAAAGAATATAAAATTCTGTTATTTCCGGTATTTTTATATTTTATAGTTTTCAGCTTGTCCCAGGGATAAATAAATGTCAGTTTTAGGTTAAAGGTTTATTTCGGGAGAGATTTACTGGATAGCTTAAAGCAATCAAGATTACCAAAATGTGTTAAAAAGAAATTTTATTTTGTAAATATTTGAAATATGATAGCGTATTTGTGGAGACATATCAGGTACACTATTTACAAAAAAAACGAAAAGTAGTGGAATAATGATCAATCAATAATGTGACGTAAGAAAAGATTTAAGAATATAAATCTTATAGTGGTAATCTCTCACGACTAAATATCTAAATCTCAAAATGCTCATTCAGCTTTAGAAATTAAGAAATAATCCAACGATAAAATATACTTAATGATAAATAAAGATAACACATTTTTTAATAAAACGAAAGCCATTTTTACCAGGATGTTATAAGTGCAAACTTTTAAAATTTCTCCAAAGATAAATAAATGTCAGTTTTGGGTTAAAGGTGTTTTTGAAAATATTTACAGGATATCCTAAAGCAATCCAGATTATAAAAGTGCCGCTCAAATTATTTTTTTTATGTTTCTTTTGTTTTTTATTTGAAATTATTTATGTGAAAACAAACAGAAATTGCAGTGAATAATCAAGTCAAAGTTAAAACAAACAGATATTACCACAAACAGGAGTAGAGCTAACGCCACCAAGTCTTCTAGCCACTCTATCCACGCTCTAGCCACTAAGGCTAGACCGTCTTTATTTTTATAGATGCTGGTTTTTTTTTCTATTCGTAATTAAAAGAATAGCCTATATGTAAAGTTTTTCGGTTTTTCGATGTAAAAATTAATATTTTAGCTTACTTTTTACACTTTCGACAAAACATCGCAGCAAAACTTAATAACAGTTTTACTATAGAATTTTGGATAGATAGGGAAGGGGAACACTATTCAAAAGAACTGATTGAAGAGGGGCATAAGTTTTGCATTCTTTAGGACTAAAGCCATGCTGGCCTCCATCCTGATAAAACCCTGAATATAGACGATGTTGATCGACTATTTTATCATAAGAATCGTATTGTGTTATATTTTATCAATTAAAAGAGTTTATATCTGTTGTATAAAGAATTAAAACAAAAATGGACATCGAGAATCAATGCAACAAGATTTATTTCTGGCTGAGTCTCTATTGATTCTGAAATTTTAATTGTAGTGTCACTATGGCCTAATATTTTAAGCAGGTCAACTTAAAATATTTACGCTAAACTAATATTTAGTGTTTCATACCGAGGATAAACAAACCATATTTATCTACAAAAATGTATTGTCCTTGGTAAGCGCCTTGTGGTTCCCTTCAGTTTAAATTTATAGTTTTCTTGATCCCCCGGCTAATATTCCCTAAAAGTTTCAGCTGTGTCCCTTAAGCAGTTAATTTATACCCATAGCTGTACCTAACATGTTACAGACTTGCCCTTTTGACAACTTGGATGTGCATAAGGTTTTTTTTTCATTTAGTTCACCCTGGAGGCTTTAACTTAATACTCTTAACCGCTCCTGAGATGTTGCAGGTACGTCCTTTTACAACCGGTGTGTGTATAGTGTCTTGATTTAGTTCAAAGACCCTATATCATTCCCTGAAAAATTTAATTTAATGATCTTAGCTTTTCCTAAGATGTTTCAGTCCCGTCCTTTTGACAACCTGGAAGCACCTAGTGTCTTTTTTATTTAGTGGAACATGCCGTGAAGATTTCAATTTTGCACCCTTAGTCACCCTGCCTATTGCGGACACGTTCTTTTGACAACATGAATTTAAATGATATCTTTTGATTTAATTCAGTATCCCCTCAACATACCCTAAAAGTTTCAACTTAATATCCTTAACTGTTCCGGAGACATTGCAAGTAGGGCCTTTTGACGACATGGATTTACATATTGACTTTTAATTTAGTTCAGCAACCCCAATAAACACTTTCTGAAAGTTTCTAATCAATACTCGTGTCTATTCCTGAGATATTGTATGTACGCCCTTTTGAAAACTTAAATTCACATAGTGTCTTTCAATTTAGTTCAACAACACCTGAAAGTTTCAACTTAATATCCTTAGTCATTCCCAAATCTATTAAACCTTAAAACTTTTTGACAGATGTTTCAAACTCCCTATTTACAAAAATATAATGCTTCGACTTTTCCCAAATAGAAGATCACCGGTAAGAATTTGATTGTTTTCCTTTTTTTATTTTCTCTAATGATTTTGTATCGATAAGTAGTCGAAGACTATCGAAAGAAACTTGTTTTAATGAATCTTTAAAGTTCTAGCGAACAATCTTAAGCAGCAAAAGACAAGTAGCAAAAGGGCAAAAAAATATCAGCTCAATGAAAATTACCTATAGGGCCCACTACTACTATTACTAACAACTCACTACAACACCAAGCCACAGGAGGCCAACAAAGCTACGCATGCTCCTCTTCAATCCCAATCGATTCAAAGAATTCCTCTTTACACTCCCCCAGGAATTGCCCATTGCGCTTAAATCTTTTCTTACGACATCCTCCCACCCCAATCAGGGATTACCTGTTTTTCGTTAATCCCTATTACGTTGGCCGAAAAGGACAATCTTTGGCAATCTATCATCCTTCATCCGCAGAACGTGTCCTAGCCATCTCTTCCTTTCTCTAATTATAGTCCTGGAAAGCGGGATTGCACCTCACTTTTCGTATAGCCCACTGTTTGAGATGCGGCCAGTCAGTTGGGTACCCAAAACAATCCGTTGAAAACTTCTCCAGAAAACATCTTGTAAATCTGTTTCTGTTTTTCAGAGCGCTCACGCTTCAGAACCATACTAGTAGGGGAAGCCCTTATAGCACAGGGAGAAGTCCATATATGGGCATTGACCTACTTTTCGGGGTGACACAATACGCTCAGTGAATACAGGGCGAACAAGATGACGTACCTCTTTCTAGACCAATCAACGGTTAGAATACTGGGCTAACAAGGTGACATCATCTGATAAGAAAATTTCACCTCGTGAACATTCTTATCAGGGAGTTAGAAATACTGACGGGACAAGATATCAGTTTGACACAATTTCTCCAAGAGACATGTTTATAAATTTGGAAGGTTTCATAGGAATTTAAAATGTATCTGTAATATTGTTCGCGCTTCGAGGCTAAATTAACAGTTTACTTCTCGGCTGTGGTTGCTATAATAGACACGTACACAATATAAGATATGGACGATATAACTTTACTTCTCGACTGTATTCTGTATAATACACAAGTACCATTTAGGCAGTGTTGTCAATATAAAATATGCTGTAACATTCTAGTATACTAAAAAGTGGATACTAATAAAGAAATTCAGAACAATCCTTAGAAGTCCTTAGAAATCAACTAGTGAGACGATTCTGGATTCCAACCATCAAGGACCGCAAGCACCAATGACCTCAACCTCCCAGCGTCCCCTCTCCCCAACCTCCTAGGGGCCCCTCCCTTCCAACTTTTTGTTAGGACACCTCCCAATTTTCAATCTAGAGCCTCCATTAAGAGTTTTGAATTTGTAAAAAAAAGTGATCAGAACGTCATTTCTGACCTCATCTTTCGGGACATAGACAAGCGGACGCTTCGAACATCCGATTCTGAAACTTTTTTGCATAGAATTATGAAATATGACAAATTAGAATGATATCTTTCTAAAAGTCCCCCCGTGGCCTAATATATTTCCTCATTGTGACTTTTCTATTTACAAACCTTAGGTGCTTCAGCTATTCATGCAAACATCCAGCAATAAAATCACTATTAAAAGAAGTTATCGTCACTATTAAAATTAAGACACATTAAAACATCTATTTTCAAAGTACATTTTCTGATCGACTAAATTAAAGGCGGATAGTTACAGTTTGAAAATCGTTTACGAAACATTGAATCGTTCTTTGTTCCCTAATGTCTCTAATAAAATTTAGTTCATCTGTGATGTAAGAATCAAAGCAAATGTTTAGGGAATGATCGACAAGAGATGTAACAACACATCCTTTAACTTGTGGGGGGGGGGCTGATTGGATTTAAAATGTAGATATCAATTATGTTTTACGTTTTTTCTGTAAGTTGTAAAATTCAGTTTATCAATGCTACGAATAATTGATATATACAGAAACGGTAATTTATTTGCATTTTCAATTTCTTAGGTATATGTACGATTTTTGGGAATAAAGGAAAGGTTTGAAGGCTGTACATAGCCACTTTCGAAATATTGGGGCATGGGGCTTTCGTACATGCTACAATTGACCTTAAGGGAATATCTTGTTAATGTAATTTCGTTAAACCATAAAACTTTGGACAAAACCTACCTCGGGGTGCCTTTTAGGTTACCCTCAACCCTTTAATTTTTTCTCAAATGACGTGAAGTATGCTTGCGGCTGTACTCGTTCACTTTAAGCCTTTTTTCCACATTTTTTTATTATTTTTGTGGGTCGAGTTCAGAAGAACATTTGTGGTGAAGTTTTATTTTTATGATGAGTTTGAAAAAATTAAATAAAGTTACTAATTGAAATGAAGGCAGATAGTTTGTCACTGTCCCAAAGAAGAAAGTTTATCGGAAGAGGAAGTCAGCGTAGGGATATTAAAAAATGGGGTGTCACCTGGGGGTTGAGTTGGAGTAAGATCCTCCTACACCGACTTTTGTTTACTGTTAAAGCACCGAGAACAGTGAAAATAAAATCTGTTGTTCGAATGGGTTAATGTAATGTTTGAATTGAGTATGCTAATGATGTAATTTTCTAGGGGTTTCCCCAGTCTCCATTATTTTTTAAAGTAGATTTCCATTGCTAGAAAACTATTTAGCTATCAGATTTTTTTTTTTGATTCGTTAGTGCTAGTTTTATCTTTCTGCAATCTCTATTATTTGTTTGTAATTCTGAGAATTTCTCGGAGGTTCCCCCGAGTATTTCGTTTAATTCATCTTTTGTTTCCTCTGGTTCTCTTTCTACGGTCAATAATTTCTCTTGTTTATGGTTATATTCCTTTTTGTCTGCCCGTTTTTGACTTTTCGGTTTTCTTAGTTTTGCATTTTTTATGAACATCTCGTCGTTAAATTGAAATGGGTTTTGTATATTTTGAACATCATTTTCATTAGTGGGCGGCGCAGCCTCCCTTTTCTTTTTTTTTTCTTGGTTTCGTGTTACCGCATTTACTTTTTTAATCATGGAGGTTGCTTTTAGTGCAAGAAAGTTTTCGATATTGCCGAAATCTCCCCCTAATAAAGCGTCTACTTTAAGAGTAGGTACAACCCCTACTTTTAATTCCTTTTTAACCGTATTTCCTTCTTTATTGGCTATTTCTATTATGACCTGAGCTGTCGGACATTTATGTTCTGCTCCATAGTAGCATAGCGCTGCCAATTTATTTTTGTAATTTATGTCAGTTTTCTTTACAAAGTCTTCCCGTACATAGGCCACAACGCCACCAGTATTATAGTGGTAAGCTACAACACCACTGGCGTGGTAATATACGGGTGTCACCAGTTATTGGAGGGGAAAGCCCCGGCCCCAATTTATTATGTGATCCCCGCGATTACCACACCGGTTCTGCAAATATCGGGTTTGGTACTATCCTATTTACAGTATACTCTATCCCAGGGTATGATAACGCGATCGAGTGGTCAAATGGTCACTTTCTAAAGCCAAGTGTACCCGCCTTGGGTTACGGCTAGAAAATCTCTAACTCTCTCCTTGGAGGTAACAAACCCTCCTGTCAATATAATAATGACGGTACCTCGTAGGTCTATTCCTACCCTGCCTGGGTTACGGAAACTAGTACAGAGTTTGTAGAAAATACCTTACTTGTATTCTTCCAAAGGGTCACAATAATAACACAAAAATTTGTTTCCCCGAACGGGGTCTAAACGCAGACTAAAAAAAATAATAATAATAAGTACAGCAACTGTTCATAGGGGTGGACCTTCGCTTGGCCCATCCAATCATCTCAATTCCCATTCAAACCCAATTCTATCTTCCCAGCCCTATTATTCAGTGACTCCAACAAGGAAGTAAAAAAATAGAACTTACTTCAAAGCTTACTTATTGCAACACAACCGTAGCTTATCTGAAAGGAAAAGAAACAGGGGTGGAACCCCAACAACACGGTAAAAAGTATTTTATATCATGGGATCCTCGTTTGTGGATGTTTAACAGTGAATTTTAAGTATTATTTTTATGTAAATATGTGTTTTTTTCAAAATATTTTAATATTTTTAAGCTTATATCTTAAGCCTTACCCGTCTTTATTCTTTAGAATAGTTCATCTCTATGAAAATTATACTTTCAGATTCAGCATGTCAGGGAACATAGTTTCAGGCTCAGCATGTTGGAGAACCCTAAATGGCCATCCCTAAATGGGTAAGTTAACCCTAAAGGTTAAAGAATCTCTATGAAATTACTATTTCAGATTCAATATGTCTAAGAACTCAAACATTACTTTTCGACTTTATTTATATCCCATCGCCAGCTTTTCTCAATGAAAAATAAATAAGTTACTGATCAGTTCAAATTTTTTCCATAGAAAATAAAAAGGTTCCACTTCAATTTTGATTTTTCTCAAAGAGATGAAAAATTTTAACTTCTGTTCCAAATTTTTCATGGAAGATAGAAAAAATTATACTTTTGATTGTGAATATTTGCCATGAAGATAAAGATTTCCACTTTAATTCTGAGTTTTCTGAAATAAATGCAAAAATGTTCAAGTTCTCCTCTGAAGATAGAAACTTCCACTTTAATTCTGAGTTTTCTCAATTAAGTGAAGAAAAGTTCAAGTTCTCTTCTGAATTTTCCCAAAGAAAAAAATAAGTTACAGATCAATTCTAATTTTTTTCCAGAGAAAAAAAAGGTTAAAAAAATCAAATATTATTAATAAAATCACATGTATTTTAAACGTGGGTGTTCTTATTTCTGAAAACTAATACCCAGCTTTATTAAAAAATCAAACATTATTAATAAGATCAAATCAGATGTTTACAGTTTTTCATAATTTAATGAATAAAATTTCCATGCTGTGTATCGAAGAGGCGAATTCAAGAAAGAGTTTGTTACTTACTTACAATTTTCTCATAATTTCCTGGATGAAATTTCCGCGTTGTGTGTCCAAGACGTGAATTCAAGAAAGACTTTGTTACTTACTTACAATTTTTTATAATTTCTTGAATGAAATTTCTGTATTATGTATCCAAGAGGCGAATTCAAGAAAGATTTTGTTAAGTTTGTTATGACTTTATTAAAAACGAATACTATTAATAAAATCAGATGTATTTTATACGTGGATGTTCAAGTTTCTGAAAACTGAAAACTCTCTCTGTCTGTGCGTCTGGACGGGTGTTTGCCTGGCGGTGGAGATTTTCAAGTTAGAAAATTTAATTTATCTCTCTCTCTTTGACTTTGGTAAAAGTCCTTTTAACCATACTCATTTTCTAATATATCCGCCATGAGCCTGTTAGTAGTAGTAGTATCTATATTTCTGAAATTCTTTTTCTTACATCTCCAACTTTTTTAATAAATATTCTAAGCGTTTGACGTTTTAGCATACCCTAAAAAATAATGGGGATATGTCAAAGTAATGCATAAAATATTTTTATTCAAATAATAGCATGTAGAATATTAACATACTAAAATATGTTGCATATATTATTATACATTATTAATGTCAATGAATAACTTTGGACATTTTGGATCTGTTCCATAAATAACTTCATCATGTTCTCTCTTGATGGTGTAGCTATTGTCTTCTCTTAGTTCGTAATCAGTAGAATAATCATTATTCCATTTTGTTTCATACACTATTTTTACTGGGGTGCGCGCACTTCCGCGCACGTAACCTAGTCTAAATTAACCCTTAAAAAACAATTTTTCAAGTTGGAGTACACATCTTTTTCCCCTCCCAATATTACTTTTTTTACTTGGAATTTGTTTTATGGATCTTAAAATGACATGAAATATGCTTACGGCCGTGCCAATCGTACTCTCTGCTTACTCATAGACATGTGGCGGCTCCCCCAGTGGTACTCTATGGCAGGTTATCGAGACTACCTTGTTTATTGCATGTGTATAGGTCCTTAATCTTTGTACAGTGGAACGATAAACACATAAGTCGTATCTTAAAAAAGTGAAGATGGAGCATTTTAAGAAAGTGTGTTCACATGATAGTGTTATTGTAGCATTGAATGCTGACAAGGAGAAGTATTTGAACTATGAAAAAAGTACAAGTGGTAGCACTATTGGAAATGTATGCGTGCACTGTCATGACAGTAAAGAATCAAATTTCTTTGGAGTACCAAAAAAATGTAACTCTTATGGTGGCGGATATGTGAGATTGAGATCTCTGGAGATGGTCTTACTAAAAGAGTATGCCAACATAAAATAATTATTGGTGAAGAGGGGCATCTTCTTGCTAGTGCTTGTGGTAACATGTTACCCAGTGTTACACCCAGTCGCCAGCTTTCGGGTATTAGCATTCAACGGAAGATATCTTATCTACGTGCAGGAACTGTCACCTGTGTAAAACCAATGTGGTAATAGACAATGAAATTACTGGAAAAATAAAAAGGGCATTGGCAGAATTAATCACTAAGGAATATAAAGATGAGTCGATGAAAAACAAAGTGCAACCAAACATTATTACTACTATTGATTATACAGTCGATGAATCTAATAATACCAAACACGAAATGTATATTGAACATTTAGGTGACACCCCAGTAAAAATAGTGTATGACATAAAATGGAATAATGATTATTCTACTGACGACCAACTAAGAGAAGACAATAGCTACACCATCAAGAGAGAGCATGATGAAGAATTTAATGAAACAGATCCAAAATGTCCAAAGTTGTTCAATGACATTAATAATGTATAATAATGTATGCAACATATTTCTTATGTTAATATTCTACATGTCATTATTTCAACAAAAATATTTTATGCATTACTTTGACATATCTCTATTTTTTAAGGGTAGGCTAGAACGTCAAACGTTTAGGATATCTATTAAAAAAGTTGGAGATGTAAGAAAAGGAATTTCAGAAATATAGATACCACTACTACTAACAGGCTCATAGCGGATATATTAGAAAAGAGATAGGTTAAAAGGAATTTTACCAAAGTCTAAGAGAGATAGAGATGAATTGAATTTTCTAACTTGAAAATCTCCACCGACAGGAAAACACCCGTCCCTACGCACAGACAGAGAGAGTGTTCAGTTTTCAGAAACTGGAACATCCACGTTTAAAATACTTCTGATTTTATTAATAGTATTTGTTTTTAATAAAGTCATAACAAACTTAACAAACTCGTTTTGAATTCGCCTCTTGGATACACAATACAGAAATTTCATTCAAGAAATTATAAAAAATTGTAAGTAAGTAATAAACTCTTTCTTGAATTCGCCTCTTGGACACACAACGCGGAAACTTCATCCAGGAAATTATGAGAAAATTGTAAGTAAGTAACAAACTCTTTCTTGAATTCACCTCCTGGATAAACAGCATGGAAATTTTATTCATGAAATTATGAAAAACTGCAAACATCTGATGTGATTTTATTAATAATATTGATTTTTTTATAAAACTCAGAATTAAAGTGGAAGTTTCTATCTTCAGAGGAGAACCTGAACTTTTTTGCATTTCTTTGAGAATACTCAGAATTAAAGTGGAACTCGTTATCTTCATGGCAAATATTCACAATCAAAAGTATAATCTTTTCTATCTTCCATGACAAATTTGGAAAAGAACTTAAAAGTTTTCATCTCTTTGAGAAAAATCAGAACTGAAGTGGAACCTTTTTATTTTCTATGGAAAAAATTAAAATTGATCAGTAAATTATTTCTTTTCATTGAAAAAAGTTGGTGTTGGGTTATATATAAAGTCAAAAACTAATCTTGGAGTTCTCCGACATGTTGAATCTGAAATTGTAATTTCGTAGAGATTCTTTAACCTTTTAGGGTTAACTTACCTTTTAGGGATGACCATTTAGGGTTCTCCAACATGCTGAACCTGAAAGTGTGTTCCCTGAAATGCTGAATCTGAAAGTATAATTTTCATGGAGATGAACTATTCTAAAGAATAAAGACGGGTAAGGCTTAAGATATTTATTGCTTAAACATATTAAAATATTTTGAAAAAACACATATTTACATAAAAATAATACTTAAAATTCACTGTTAAACATCCACAAACGAGGATCCCGTGATATAGAATACTTTTAACCGTATCTTATGCACTTATCACGATCAGGTATGTCCCTAGGTAACCACTGCGCAAAGAACCTAACCTCCTTTTCAGGGCGTTAATAAGCCCCTTCTAATTTAGGACACTTAAATTCTTCTAAATTGAAAAGTGGAATCCTAGGGTCACAGTTTCGAATTAAAACTCTATCTGTAGGTACATTACCCTTTACATATAGTGTTCCAATCCCGAAAAAGCTGCAAATTTCACTGACTTCTACATGAACATTTTTCAGTTCTTGACCACTTTTATTATATGGTGTAATCACTCTATCGTAGAATCCTAGTCTGTGTACATTACGCCTAGTACGGCGTAATGTAGTACTCCATAAGCTTTTATCACAATCAAATATATTACAGTTCACCATCCAATGATAACAGTCAATTTCTTCGAGTTCCATTAACAATAATAAAAAAGCACATTCAAATATAACACCACAAGATGATTTTTCAAACCAATAAATTCTGTGTCGAATAGTCCTATCATTCTTGAAGCTATTAAAGTAATATTTGAGCAGAGAAGTACTTCATCAAATTTTTATATCTTTGCTCAAGGTTAGAAAGACTTATGACTAGGGGGAGGAGTCCTAAAACCATCTGAATTCGTTGTGAGGAGGAGTCACAAAACCCATTGAATTCATTGTGGGGAGGAGTCATGTTCTTGCTTCGGAAAATTTAAACCCAACTTTATTAGAAAATCAAATATTATTAATAAAACCAGACATACACCTACGAAAGGTTAGGAAATCTAGCTCAGAAAAGTCCAAAATTACAAACTAGACATCCCAGATCATGGGTTTCATTCAACACACATCTACGAAATGTTAAGAAACCTAGCTAAGAAAATGTTATTAATAAAATCAGATGTATTTTTAACTGATGTTCATGTTCCTGTTCAGGATGTTCATGTTCCTGTTCCATTTTCAGGATGTTCATGTTCCTGAAAATTAAAACCCAACTTTATTTAAAAAAATATGCAAAAATATACCCAATTATTAAAAGAAAACAAATATTATTAACAATTTCAGATGTATTTTAAACATGGGTGTTCTTATGTCTGAAAATTAAAGCCCAACTTTATTAGAAAATCAAATATTAGTAATAAAACCAGACATACACCTATGAAAGGTTAAGAAACCTAGCTAAGAAAATGTTATTAATAAATTCAGATGTATTTTAAACTGGGAATGTTCATATTTCTGAAAGCTAAAACCGATCTTTATTTTTAAAAAATATGCAAAAATATACCCAATTATTAAAAGAAAACAATATCATTAATATAAAATCAGACGTAGCTTAAACATGGATGTTCTTATTTCTGAAAATTAAAACCCAACTTTATTAGAAAATCAAATATTATTAATAAAACCAGACATACACCTACGAAAGGTTAAGAAACCTAGCTAAGAAAATTTTATGAATAAAATAAGACATACACCTACGTAAGCTTAAGAATGTTAAACTCTACGTAAGCTTTAGTAAGCTTAAACTCTTAGGGATGTTCATATATCTGAAAACTAAAGCCCAATTTTATTTTAAAAATATCCAAAAATGTACCCAATTATTAAAGAAATCAAATATTATTAACAAAATCACATGTATTTTAAACAAGGATGTTCATATTTCTGAAAAATAAAACCCAAGTTTATTGGAAAATCAAATATTATTAATAAAACCAGACACCTACGGAAGGTTAGAAAATCTAGCTCAGAAAAGACCAAAATAGCAAAGTAGCCATTCCCAAATTATGAGTTTTATGCAACACACATCCACGAAAGGCTAAGAAACATAGCTAAGAAAATGTTATTAATAAAATCAGATGTATTTTAAACTGGGATGCTCATATTTCTGAAAACTAAAACCCAACTTTATTAAAAAAATATGCAAAAATGTACCCAATTATTAAAAGAAATAAAATATTACTAATAAAATCAGATGTATTTTAAACATGGATGTTGTTATTTCTGAAAATTAAAAACCCAACTTAATTAGAAAATCAAATATTATTAATAGAACCAGACATGCACCTACGAGAGGTTAGAAAATCTAGCTCAGAAAAGTCCAAAATAGCATACTAGACATCCAAAATCATGAGTTTTATACAACACTCATCTACGAAAGGTTAAGAAACCTAGCTAAGAAAATGTTGTTAATAAAATCAAATGTATTTCAAACTGGGATGTTCATATTTCTGAAAACTAAAACCCAACTTCCTTTTAAAAATATTCAAAAGTGTAACCAATTATTAAAGGAAACAAAATATTATTAATTAAATCAGATGTATTTTAAACATGGATGTTCTTAATTCTGAAAATTAAAACCCAACTTGATTAGAAAATAAAATATTATTAATAAAACCAAACATACACCTACGAAAGGTTAGGGAATCTAGCTCAGAAAAGTCCAGAAACCTAGCTAAGAAAATGTTATTAATAAAATCAGATGTATTTTAAACTGGGGTGTTTATATTTCTGAAAACTAAAACCCAACTTTATTAAAAAATGTTCTTATTCCTGAAAATCAAAACCCAACTTTATTAGAAAATCAAACATTATTATTAAAGCCAGACATACACCTACGAAAGGTTAAGGAACCTAGCTAAGAAGATGTTATTAATAAAATCAGATGTATTTTAAATTGGGATGTTCATATTTCTGAAAACTAAAACCCAACATTATTAAAAAAAATATGTAAAATGTACCCATTTATTAAAAGAAATCAAATATTATTAATAAAATCAGATGTATTTTAAACATAGATGTTCTTATTTCTGAAAATTAAAACCCAGTATGATTGGTACAGTCGCAAGCATATTCCATGTCATTTTGAGAAAAAGTTGGAGGGGGGTAACATAAAAGGCAATGCTACTTTTCCAAGGATAGCTAAAAGCCAATTCAACAACTCATTAGCATACTCAATTCAAACATTACATTAACCCATTAGAACAACAGATTTTATTTTAACTGTCCTCAGTGCTTTAGCAGTAAACAAAAAGTCAGTGTAGGAGTACCTTACTCCAACTCAACCCCCAGGTGAAACCCCATTTTTTAATATCCCTACGCTAACTTCCTCTTCCGATAAACTTTCTTCTTTGGCACAGTCACAAACTATCTGCCTTCCTTTCAATTAATAACTCTATTTGTTTTTTTTTCAAACTCATCATAAAAATAAAACTTCACCTCAAATGTCCTTCTGAACTCGACCCATAAAAATAATAAAAACAACATGAAATAAGGCTTAAAGTGAACGAGTACAGCCACAAGCATAGTTCATGTCATTTGAGAAAAAGTTGGAGATTGGAGGGTAACCTAAAAGGCACCCCGAGGTAGCTTTTGTCCAAAGTTTTATGGTTTATCGAAATTACATAAGCAAGGTATTCCCTTAAGGTCAATTGTAGCATGTACGAAAGCCCCATGTTTCCAATATTTGGAAAGTGTTTATGTACAGCCTTCAAACGTTCACTTTATTCACCAAAATCGTACAAATACCTAAGAAATTGAAAATGCAAACAAATTATCGTTTCTGGATGTATTAGTTATTCGTAGCATTGATAAACTGGATTTTACAATTTACAGAAAACCCGCACAAAATAATTGACATCTACATTTAAAATTCCATCACCCCCCCCCCCCACACACAAGTTAAAGGATGTGTTGTTACATCTCTTGTCAATCATTCCCTAAACATTTGCTCTGATTCTTGCATCACAGATGAACTAAATTTTATGAGAGACATTAGGGAACAAAGAACAATTCAACGTTTCGTAAACGATTTTCAAACTGTAACTATCCACCTTTAAATTAGTCGATCAGAAAATGTGCTTTGAAAATACATGTTTCGATGTGTCTTAATTTTTATAGTGACGATAACTTCTTTTAATAGTTATTTTATTGCTGGATGTTTTCATGAATAGCTGATGTACCCAAGGTTAGTAGTAGGGAAGGGTGTACCAGCATGAGATACACTGCGTGCTGCCATCTACAATTGAGTCTAACGCCGTACGTACATAATTTATTCAAGGATTTTTTATCGAGTCTAAGGGGTCAATGCCCCCATTTTCAAGGTCGATTTATTTGTTGTTTCTAGGTGTAATGACTCCGGGACGAAGTTTGCACATGTGCGTTGAATTCTAACGGGACAATGTATTGATCGACTCGACCCTAATAACCCAAGGGGCACAACTGCTGCCATCTATAATTGAGTCTAACGCTGAAGGGACATAATTTTTTCAAGAATTATTGATCCACGAAGGGGGACAGATTTCTGGGAAATTGATTGCATAATCGACTAGGCCAAGATTTCTGGGAAATTGATTACATAATCTGCCGGGGCATTATTGATCGAGTCTAACGGGAACAGGATCACGTGTCTCTTTCTAAGCCAATCAAGGAGTCGAAAATATTAGCGGGACAGGATTGCAGAGAATATAAGGAAAGGATTTTTGCTATAGTTTTTATTAGGGTGTGAATAGAATTCACTATGTTTATAGTTAGCTGTGGGATAACATGAGCGAACAAATTGAGTTACAAATATCCTTTTTTTGTGACTGTTCTATTTGTAAAGGTCATTTTCATGATTTTGAGTATTCACATAAACCTACTGCATGTTTAGACAGCATAGAGGCAGTGATAGAAGGGAAGAATCTGGAGGAAATGAGAAGAAAAATCATACATGATACGGAGAGAAATTTATACCGATTGCAAGTAAGCTCACATAAAACAAGGCTTGATATGTCAGAAAACGAAGATCGAAAGAAGAGACAGAGAAAAGAGGGCTTTCTCTATAGAGATATCGCAAAATATAGTGTAAAAGACAGCAATGAAAACCCCCCAAAAATGTGTATAGTGTAAAATATAACACTGAATATTATGATGATTATGTTCTAAGAGAAGAGAAAAAGTGGACCTTTAAGAGAGAACATAAGAGGTTATTCTATGGAATGGATTTTAAACAACGAAAACCGTGGTGGAAGAGCTCTCATATCTCCTTTAACGATAAATCTAATTATTGATATGCATAATGAGTTTTATATTAAAATCATACAATAAATTTGTTTGTACAATATTTAATTTCTCATACTAAATATGTATAGAATAAGAATACCAGCAGAGACTTCTGTACATGAATAGTTCAGTTTGATTAGATCACTAGTCCACAGCCAAGTTTTCTATCAATGATAAAAAAAAATCATTCTTCTAAATATTTTTATTCATTTGTCAAATCGATGTATATAACGCTTTTTAAATATATGATCTCATTATCATCCTCAACTACTTCATCCTCAATAGTAATTTCCTCAATTTGAGGTGAAGGTAATGTAATTATTTGTATGCTGTCATCTTCATCATCATTGACTATTTCAATATTTCTCAAGGGGGGCATATCTACATATAGACGATCGTCGTCTTCGATACACATTCTTCCTGATGGCCTCCTCCTCACTAAATCATCTGATGTGTATGATAGTCCTGATGACGTATAGTGGATTTCCATTATATCATCAGTACCATCAATGCATATATCGCACAAAAGAAGCTCCTCCTGAACCGTGAGCTCCCACTCGCTCCATATATCCTAAAAAGATTGAGAACACTATGATCAAAAGCTCAGTGGAAAGATATAGTCTTCATGAATATACTGAGGGGGTGTTCTATAAATGTAATAAACAGGGTTATTTGTTATTTTTCATTATATCCATAATTTTTATGTTTAAAATTCATCAATTAGCCAGATATAGTTTTTTTTTTACATACGGGATGAGATTTAATGTCCTTGATAGAAGCCTGTACGAGATTTAATGTATGTGTTAAAACCAGGAAAAAAAACCTTTCCAAGAACTAAGTTTTTCAAAGAAAAGTAAAGAGCCACTACATTAAATCAAAGATGAGCAGAAATGTCAAACTTTAGCGTAAAGAGCGAGGCATTGGGGAGGGGATAGCCCCTTTCATATACGGAATCATTTCTATTCGTTTTAAGTTTTAATGTCGCCCCTAACTTTCAGTTAAACAACTTATTTTTTTATATTTAATTTTTGAACGTTTTTGAATTAATGCAGGTTTTGATTTTGGCTCACCGTACACAAATAATTAAAATGAAATTTGCATATTAATTTTACTTTTTTTGTTAAATGTCTTTCTCAAAAGTTGTTTTATTTACGAACGTTTTTATTAGTAATAAATATGCGTAACTTACGAATTATCTTACGTAATGAACTTGTATATTCGTATATTTTTATCACGTATATTAGGGGGGATCACCCCCTGATTAATACCTAGCTTTTTACGCTAAAGTTCAAACTTTGTTCCAATTCTTTAAGAATGACTCCTTAATCACGAAAAGCCGTTAATTAGAATAAATAGCACTTATGAAAGTACTAAAAACATTTGCGTAAAGAGCGAGGTATTGACAAGGGACGAACCCAATCATATATTTAATAATTTCTGTTCGTTTTAAGTTTGGACGTTGCTCCTTACTTTCAGTTGAAAAACTTGTTTTTTATTTAATTTCTAATCGTTTTTTTTTAAATAATGCTTGGAAATCCGGTTCACCCTTCATAGGAATGTCCTTTCCCCCATAAAAAAACATTCTCCATGGAAAGATCCTCCCACGTAACCACCGACCCACCCACCCCCCAAATACAACAAAAAATCCATTTTGTCAGAATAAAATATAATTCTTTTTGATGTATCTATTTATATCAAAATTCTGTTTTTTAGAGTTTGGGTTACTATTGAGCCGGGTCATTCCTTACTTACAGTTCATTACCACGAACTGTTTGATACTGCGTTAGGGAACATTACAAAATTCAAGAAAAAAATTCTTGTTTTAAGGCTTTAAACAAGTCTGATGAAGCCGTAGCCCTTGACTGTTGAATTTATGATCTGATAATCCTTCTAAACCCTGAAAACTCATAGCTTAAAGTAAGCTTTAGCATCTTTTTTATTATTTTCTTAATTAGCAGTTAGTAACCAAAAAATATATATAGGCTAAGCATTCAGAGACTTTGGCAAAAAATCAATACATAGTTAAAGAGTATAGGAAGAAAGAAAGTAAGGAAAGAAAGGGGAAAAGAGATAGAAGAGAAAAGAACAAATTTACCTGTAAATTAGAAAAGTGAAGCAATATTAACATCGTTTAAAATAAATGAGATATTTCGTACAAAACTTTCTTAAATTTTTATAACTTATCTTTATATTTCCTTCAATTTGTTTAAAAATTAATTAAAACTAAATGAGACATGTTGTCTCATGCTAATGAGACATCTTTTAAAATAAATGTGATATTTTGTTCAAAACTTTGTTAAATTTTTATAACTTCTCTTTATATTCCCTTCAATTTGTTTAAAAATGACTTTTATGGGATTGTTTCCCCCTTTTTCGAGAATAAGGCAAATTTTTTCAGGCGCGTAACTTTCGATGGGTAAGACTTGATGAAACTTATATATTTGAAATCAGAATAAAAATATAATTCTTTCAATGTATATATATCGGTATCAAAATTCTGTTTTTAAGAGTTTCGGTTACTATTGAGCCGGGTCACTCCTTACTTACACTTCATTACCATGAACTGTTTGATACTGCGTTAGGGAACATTACAAACTTCAAGAAAAAAAATTCTTGTTTTAAGGCTTTAAACAACTCTGGTGAAGCCGTAGCCCTTGACTGTTGAATTTATTGTCTGATAATCCTTCTAAATCCTGAAAAATCATAACTTAAAGTAAGCTTTAGCATCCTTTTTATTATTTTCTTAATAAGCAGTTAGTAACCAAAAAATATATAGGCTTAAGCATTAAGGGACTTTTGCAAAAAATTAATACATACTTAAAGAGTATATAGGCCTACCATCATGGAGGTGGAAATAGTTGTTCCTTGTTTTTGTCAAGTAAGGAAAGAAAGGGGAAAAGAGATAAAAAGAGAAAAGAACATAACTACCTGTAAATTAGAAAAGGGAAGTAATATTAATATCGTTTAAAATAAATGAGATATTTCGTACAAAACTTTCTTAAATTTTTATAACTTATCTTTACACTTCCTTCAGTTTGTTTGAAAATTAATGAAAACTAAATGAGACATGTTGTCTCATGCTTATGAGACATCTTTTAAAATAAATGAGATATTTTGTTCAAAACTTTGTTAAATTTTATAACTTCTCTTTATATTCCCTTCAATTTGTTTAAAAATGACTTTTATGGGATTGTTTCCCCCTTTTTCGAGAATAAGGCAAATTTTTTTTCAGGTGCGTAACTTTTGATGGATAAGTCTAAAGTCGATGAAACTAATATATTTGAAATCAGAATAAAAATATAATTCTTTCGATGTATATATCGATATCAAAATTCTGTTTTTTAGTTTCGGTTGCTATTGAGCCGGGTCACTCCTTACTTACAGTTCGTTACCATGAACTATTTGATACTGCGTTAGGGAACATTACAAAAATCAAGATAAAAAAAAATTCTTGTTTTAAGGCTTTAAACAACTCTAATGAAGTCCTAGCCCTTGACTGTTGAATTTATTGTCTGATAATACATCTAAACCCTGAAAACTCATAGCTTAAAATAAGCTATAGCATCTTTTTTATTATTTTCTTAATTAGCAGTTAGTAACCAAAAAATATATAGGCTGAAGCATTCAGAGACTTTGGCAAAAAATCATAGATTTCTGTGCGCACGCACGGAAACATCAAAACCATAGTGTTCTCTGACATGCTGACTCTGAAAGTGTAATTTTTGAAACTGAAATTGTGTTCTCAGACATGCTGATACACGCACGGAAAAATCAAAACCATAGGGTTCTCCGACATGCTGACTCTGAAAGTGTAATTTTCAAACCTGAAATTGTGTTCTCAGACATGCTGAACCTGAAAGTGTGTTCTCCGACATGCTGACCATAGAAATACCAAAGCCATAGGTTAGATTAGGTTAGGTTAGAGGTTAGGTTTCTCCACGTTTAAGTTTGGTTAGGTTAGGTTAGCTTATCATGAGTGCTCATGATAAGCTAACATAACCTAACCTAACTTAAACGTGGAGAATTCATTGTTGGGTGGAGATGGTTGAATTGCCTCCTTATACGCTTCTTTTTTACGGTTCAAACAAAATATAATTTTACTGTTTACTAGCATGCGACAGCATGTCTCATTTAGTTTTAGTTTATTTTTAAACAAATTGAAGGAAATATAAAGAGAAGTTATAAAAATTTAACAAAGTTTTGAACAAAATATCTCATTTGTTTTAAAAGATGTCTTATTAGCATGAGACAACATGTCTCATTTAGTTTTAATTAATTTTTAAACAAACTAAAGGAAATATAAAAATAAGTTATAAAAATTTAAGAGAGTTTTGTACGACATATCTCATTTATTTTAAACGATGTTAATATTGCTTCACTTTTCTAATTTACAAGTAGTTTTGTTCTTTTCTCTTTTTATATCTTTTCCCCTTTCTTTCCTTACTTGACAAAAACAATGAACAATTATTTCCACCTCCTTGATGGTAGGCCTATATACTCTCTAACTATGTATTGATTTTTCGCCAAAGTCTCTGAATGCTTAAGCCTATATATTTTTTGGTTACTAACTGCTAATTAAGAAAATAATAAAAAGGATGCTAAAGCTTACTTTAAGTTATGAGTTTTCAGGGCTTAGAAGGATTATAGACAATAAATTCAACAGTCAAGGACTACGGCTTCACCAGCGTTGTTTAAAGCCTTAAAACAAGAATTTTTTTTTCTTGAATTTTGTAATGTTCCCTAACGCACTATCAAACAAATCATGTTAATGAAGTGTAAGTAAGGAGTGACCCGGGTCAATAGTAACCGAAACTCTAAAAAAAAAGAATTTTGATACCGATATATATATATACATCGAAAGAATTTTATTTTTATTCTGATTTCAAATATATAAGTTCCATCAAGTTTAGTCTTACCCATTGGAAGTTACGCGCCTGAAAAAATTTGCCTTATTCTCGAAATGGGGGAAACAATCCCATAAAAGTCATTTTTAAACAAATTGAACGGAATATAAAGAGAAGTTATAAAAATTTAACAAAGTTTTGAACAAAATATCACATTTATTTTATGTCTCATTTAGTTTTAATTAATTTTTAAACAAATTGAAGGAAATATAAAGATAAGTTATAAAAATTTAAGAAAGTTTTGTACGAAATATTTCATTTATTTTAAACGATGTTAATATTGCTTCACTTTTCTAATTTACAGGTAGTTTTGTTCTTTTCTCTTTATATCTCTTTTCCCCTTTCTTTCATTACTTGACAAAAACAAGGAACAACTATTTCCACCTCCGTTATGGTAGGCCTATATACTCTTTAACTATGTATTGATTTTTTGCCAAAGTCTCTGAATGCTTAAGCCTATATATTTTTTTGGTTACTAACTGATAATTAAGAAAATAATAAAAAAAATGCTAAAGCTTACTTTAAGCCATGAGTTTGCAGGGTTTAGAAGGATTATCAGACAATAAATTCAACAGTCAAGGGCTACGGCTTCATCAGACTTGTTTAAAGCCTTAAAACAAGAATTTTTTTTTCTTGAATTTTGTAATGTTCCCTAACGCAGTATCAAACAGTTCGTGGTAATGACCTGTAAGTAAGGAGTGGCCCGGCTCAATAGTAACCGAAACTCTAAAAAACAGAATTTTGATATCAATAGATGCATCAAAAAGAATTATATTTTTATAGTGACAAAATGTATTTTTTGTTGTGTTTGGGGGGTGGGTGGGTCGGTGGTTACGTGGGAGGATCTTTCCATGGAGGAAGTTTTTTTTATGGGGGAAAGGACATTCCTATGAAGGGTGAACCGGATTTCCCAGCATTATTTAAATAAAAACGATTAGAAGTTAAATAAAAAACAACTTTTTCAACTGAAAGTAAGGAGCAACGTCAAAACTTAAAACGAACAGAAATTATTAAATATATGATTAGGTTCGTCCCTTGTCAATACCTCGCTCTTTACGCAAATGTTTTTAGTACTTTCATAAGTGCTATTTATTCTAATTAACGACTTCTCGTGATTAAGGAGTCATTCTTAAAGAATTGGAGCAAAGTTTGAACTTTAGCGTAAAGAGCTAGGTATTGATTAGAGTGTGAACCCCCCTAATATACGTAATAAAAATATACGAATATAGAAGTTCATTACGTAAGTTCATTCGTAAGTTACGCATATTTATTACTAATAAAAACGTTCGTAAATATGACAGCTTTTGAGAAAGACATTTAACAAAAAAAGTAAAATTAATATGCAAATTTCGTTTTAATTATTCGTGTACGATGAACCAGAATCAAAACCTGCATTAATTCAAAAACGTTCAAAAAATTAATATAAAAAAATAAGTTTTTTAACTGAAAGTTAGGGGTGACATTAAAACTTAAAACGAATTGAAATTATTCCGTATATGAAAGGGGCTGTCCCCTCCCCAATGCCTCGCTCTTTACGCTAAAGTTTGACATTTCTGCTCATCTTTGATTTAATGTAGTAGCTCTTTACTTTTCTTTGAAAAACTTAGTTCTTGGAAAGTTTTTTTCCTGTTTTTAACACATACATTAAATCTCGTACAGGCTTCTATCAAGGATATTAAATCTCATCCCGTATGTAAAAAAAAAAACATATCTGGCTAATTGATGAATTTTAGACATCTAAAATTATGGATATAATGAAAAATAATAAGTAACCATGTTTATTACATTTATAGAACACCCCCTCAGTATATTCATGAAGACTATATCTTTCCACTGAGCTTTTGATCATAGTGTTCTCAATCTTTTTAGGATATAGGGACCGAGTGGGAGTTCACGGTTGAGGAGGAGCTTCTTTTGTGCAATATATGCATTGATGGTACTGATGATATAATGGTGATCCACTATACGTCATCAGGACTATCATACACATCAGATGATTTAGTGAGGAGAGGGCCATCAGGAAGAATGTGTATCGAAGACGACGATCGTCTATATGTAGATATGCCCCCCTTGAGAAATATTGAAATAGTCAATGATGATGAAGATGACAGCATACAAATAATTACATTACCTTCACCTCAAATTAAGGAAACTACTACTCAGGATGAGGTAGTTGAGGATGATAATGAGATCATATATTTAAAAAGCGTAATATACATCGATTTGACAAATGAAAAAAATATTTAGAAGAATCATTTCTTTTATCATTGATAGAAAACTTGACTGTGGATTGATAGTACTCTATGGAGTGATCTAATAAAACTGAACTATTCATGTACAGAAGTCTCTGCTGGTATCCTTATTCTATACATATCTAGTATGAAAAAATAAATATAGTACAAACAAATTTATTGTATGATTTTAATATAAAACTAATTATGCATATCAATAATTAGATTTATCGTTAAAGGAGATATCAGAGCTCTTCCACCACGGTTTTTGTTGTTTAAAATCCATTCCATAGAATAACCTCTTATGTTCTCTCTTAAAGGTCCACTTTTTCTCTTCTCTTAGAACATATTCATCATAATATTCAGTGTTATATCTTGCACTATACACATTTTTCTTTGGGGTTTTATTGCTGTCTTTTACACTATATTTTGAGATATCTCTATAGAGAAAGCCCTCTTTTCTCTGTCTCTTCTTTTGATCTTCCTTTTCTGACATATCAAGTTTTGTTTTATGTGAGCTTACTTGCAATCGGTATAAATTTCTCTCCGTATCATGTATGATTTTCTTCTCATTTCCTCCAGATTCTTCACGTCTATCACTGCCTCTATGCTGTCTAAACATGCAGTAGGTTCATGTGAATACTCAAAATCATGAAAATGGCCTTTACAAATAGAACAGTCACAAAAAAAGGATATTTGTGACTCAATTTGTTCACTCGTGTTATCACACTGCTAACTATAAACTTAGTGAATTTTATTCACACGCTAATGAAAACTATAGCAAAAATCCTTTCCTTATATTCTCTGCAATCCTGTCCCGCTAATATTTCCAACTCCCTGATTGGCTTAGAAAGAGACACGTGATCCTGTTCAAGTTAGACTCGATCAATAATTCCCCGCCAAATTATGTAGTCAATTTCACAGAAATCTGCCCCCCTTGGTGGATCAATAATCCTTGAATAAATTATGTCCCGTCAGCGTTAGACTCAATTATAGATGGCAGCAGTTGTGCCCCATGGGAGTTATTAGGGTCGAGTCGATCAATACATTGTCCCGTTAGAATTCAATGCGCATGTGCAAACTTCGTCCCGGAGTCATTACACCTAGAAACAACAAATAAATCGACCTTGCAAATGGGGGCATTGACCCCTTAGACTCGATCAATAATCCTTGAATAAATTATGTAAGTACGGCGTTAGACTCAATTGTAGATGGCAGCACGCAGTGTATCTCATACTGGTACCCCCTTCCCTACTGTTAGTAAATAGAAAAGCCATAATTAAGAAACGTTTTAGGCCACGGGGGGACTTTTAGAAAGATATCTTTCTAAATTGTCATATTTCATAATACTATGCAAAAAAGTTTCAGAATTGGACATTCAAAGCATCTGCTTGTCTAATTCCCGAAAGATGGGGTCAGAAATGACGTTCTGATAACTCTTTTCTTACATATTCATAACTCTTAATGGAGCCTCTATATTGAAAATGGCATATTTTAAAATATATGCTTTAAAAATATGCAAAACATATTTTATATTGACAACACTGCTTAAATGGTACTTATGTATTATACAGAACACAGTCGAGAAATAAAGTAATATCGTCCACATCCCATATTATATATGTGTCTATTATAGAGACCACAGCCGAGAAGTAAACTGCTATCTTTGCTTCGAAGCGCGAACAATATTACAAATGCATTTTAAATTCCCATGAAACCTTCCAAATTTATAAACATGTCTCATGGAGAAATTGTGTCAAACAGATATCTTGTCCCGTCAGTATTTCTAAATCCCTGATAAGAATGGTCACGAGGGAAAATTTCCTTATCTGATGATGTCACCTTGTTAGCCCAGTATTCTAACCGTTGATTGGTCTAGAAAACGGCACGTGATCTTGTTCGCCCTGTATTCACTGACCGTATTGCGTCACCCCCGAAAGTAGGTCAATGCCCATATATGAAATTTTCCCTGTGCTATAAGGGCTTCCCCTACTCATACTTGACCACTTTCACCCCCTTAGCTCCGAATATTCTAATCTTGACTCGCAGACTTATCTTCCTATTCTTCCAGACTTTTTCCAACTGTGAAAAAACACCCTGGGTCTCGGATATTCTATTTTTAAGCTCTTCAATGCACCCGCCATCTTTTACTAATAATACTTGCTAGGTAAATAAAGCTGTCCACTTGATCGATCTCCTGGTTACCAGAAATCACCTTGTCATCTTCACTTATTCTTAGGCTTAACTTGGTATTGTTAACGTTAATTTTCAAACCTATTCTTATACAATCAACTTGCAAAACCTCTAAAAGTTCTTTCATTTTGCCAACGTTCTCATCTATGATGCTCAAATCATCAGCATAATCTAAGTCCAGAAGAGTTTTACTTTCCCATTGGATTCCGTGTTCTCCCATTGCCTTTGCTGTGCTCCTTAAGATAAAGGCCATCAAAATGACCCATCAGCTAAATGGAGATATAACACAACCCTACTTAACTCCTGATTTAATATAAAACCAGCTACTAACCTCATTTCCTACCTTAACTGTAGCAATAATATTCTCGTACGTAGAACTATTCATCAGCTGAATCAAGCGCCTTTTTCATAATCTATAAGGTGAAAATTTGGTCGGCACATCATCCACTCTTCCTAAAACCACACTGTTCTTCCCTTAAAACTATATCTAAAGCATCTTTAAGTCAAATAGTATCATCACACTAAATAATTTGCTACCAAAAAAAGTAGGCTATTGCCTCTATAATTGTCACGCCGACTCTTGTCACTTTTCTCATAGAGGTGTTTAATTATAGTTTTCATAAAATCGTTAGGTACTTCTCCTTTTTCAAAAATCACATTCATACTCTTCAGTAGCTTATTTGTAACCTAATAACCACTATATTTAAGAGATCCATTTACCACACTATCATCACCCGGGGTCTAATATATTTAATTATTTGAATATTGTCAATAGTTCTTCTTCACAAAATAAATCTTCCTTCTCATCCAAAGTGTCACACTTTTTCTTTCTTCTTTATACATTTTTTTGTAACTCTATTGTAAATCTATTTCCTTATCACTAATTGTGGCCCTGTTCCTTTCTTCAGCTGGGACAAGTAAAGATTGACTATTCCCTCTCAATCTATTAACATAGAAGCACAATATTTTGCTATTATGCCGTCTGGCAGCATTTTCCCAATCTCCGGCAATTTTATCCATGACCTTCACTTCAAACCTCCTTAGTTAATATTTTAATGCCTTCTCCACTTTTCTTACATTCCTCTTCTTTTCCTATGCTATATCTATGATCTATGACTGAAATAATTTTTGTGCAAGTCCCTCCTCCTCTCTATTAAACATAATGCATTAATCACTAATATACCTAGCTGCGTTCATAGCTTTGTTCCCTAAGACACCATCAGCGAGTTAACAAAATATTTCCCTAAAGACATTTTTTAACATTTTTCAGGTCAGCAAGAAGGGAAGGGAGGGGACAAGGTTGTGTCAAGGAGCGAGTTTTTTTTAATTAAGTAATACACAAATTACCACTGATAAATTCGGAATTGTTGGTCAAAAGAGGTAAAAAGGCGAAAGGAGGAAAAAATGGAAGGAAATTGTTCCCCATTTGAGGTGTCGGCACCTTGCACAACCTTCGCTCTTAACGCTAAAGTCTTAAAGCTCTTTAAATACACTTCTCAATAAATTTTTAGATTAAAGCTATAACAGCTTTCTCTCTTATAGAATACTAGTACACCATTCATTATCAACGTCTAGCATATTAATCATCTGATCAGCAACTTTCTTTAGCCTATCTCCATTTTCATTAGATTTCCCTTCAAAAACTGGGTTTTTACAACCTTTGTTTTGATCAACGGTTTCAGTTCTATCCTTTCTCCTGCGCTTAAGATAAAGCTCTTGAATAAGAAAATAGACAACTGCTGAAAAAGTAGATGCCACGGCCATCACTTTGAAGGCATTTCGATGACCGATTGTCCCAATCAATTTGCCACCAATAACACTTCCCAATGCACGACCTGGAAAAAAATAGGGAACAATTAGGTGATATGTCTTACTTTTCTTGAATATTTTTTCCATCGTTAGTATTGTTTCCAACACTCTTTTCGTTTCCTTCAAAATATAGAACTAAGTTTATCAATTTATTGATTAAAGACGCTTCTCTACTACAAAGATCCTCATTTCAGCCATTTGGCTACTTGGACAGAGCCACAAGCAGTCAGAAAGTCTAAGGTTAAGATCTGGGAAGAGTTTAATACAGAATTTAGCACAGCGTTGAAAGCTCTGGATAAGCTTTCAATATAGATGAAACCATTTGGTGGTAAAACATTTCTTGTTAGAGGTCATGGTTGCAGCCGTAGTTGCAACCTCTTAAAAACAAACCATGACCCACAGTTGCAAAAAATGAAAAACAGGTTAAAAATAAAACTGACAAGTTAGAAAAAATTGCCCTTTTGTAGCTGACTCAGCAACAGTACCTATTTTAGTCTTAGTAGTTTAGTCTCAGTTTAGTTTAGTCTTAGCAGTTTAGTCTTAATAGTAACTACGAAGTCATCGCTATTACTCAATACACTCTTTAAAGTATATCATCATCGTTTATATGAAAATGTAGTTTTTTGAAAAAAGTGACTTTATTTTAGAATTATATTTTATTAATTAAAAAACCAGGTAGATGTAGCGATTTTCTCAAAAAGGACCCCCTAAACCTCTCTCTATGATGTTCCAGTGCCCCAGTAGCTGTGGAGGGAAAAAAAGGAAAAAGATACTTCCCATGCAAAAAATGTATTTTTCTTAATATTCAAGCCAATAGATTTTCCTTGTAAATAACGAACTGTAAGTAAGGAGTTACCCGGCTCAATTGTAACCGAAACTCTAAAAAACGGAATTTTGATACCAATAGATACATCAGAAGAATCAGAAGTTTATGCTGATTTCAAATATATAAGTTTCATCAAGTTTAGTCTTAACCATCAAAAGTTACGCCTGAGAAAATTTGCCTTATTTTCGAAAAAAGGGGGAAACAACCCCTAAAAGTCATAGAACTCTAATGATAATCACGCCATCAGATTCAGCGTATCAGAGAACACTACTATAGAGGTCTCAAGCTCCTATCTGCAAAAATGTGGAATTTTGTATTTTTTATGAGAAGAAAAATCACGGATGCGTGTTTATTTGTTTGTTTTTTTTTGTTTTTTTTTATATTCCCAGGGGTGATCGTATCGATCCAGTGGTCCTAGAATATCGTAAGAGGGCTCATTTGAACGGAAATTAAAAGTTCTAATGCCCTTATTAAGTGACCAAAAAAATTAGACGGAAACTTGGCCCCCTCCAACGCTCATTTTTTCCCAAAGTCACCCAATCAAAATTTTGAGAAAGCCATTTTGCTCAGCATAGTCGAAAATCTAATATATATGTCTTTGAGGATAACTTAATCTCCACAGTTCCCGGGGGAAGGGCTGGAAGTTATGAACTTTGCCCATTGTTTACATATAGTATTGGTTAATGGGAAGTATAAAGACGTGTCAGGAGGGATTTTTTCCTGATGGGGAGGAGGGGTGTCGGAGGAGGTGGTTACGGGGGAGGATCCTTCCATGGAGGATGTTTCCTTGGGGAAGGGACATTTCTATGAAGGGGGCACCGGATTTCTCAGCATTATTTAAAAAACGATCAGAAATTAAATAAAAAACTAGTTTTTTCAACTGAAAGTAAAGAGCAACGTTTA
Organism: Artemia sp. Kazakhstan ARC1039; assembly: GCA_029168905.1. NCBI lineage: Eukaryota > Metazoa > Arthropoda > Branchiopoda > Anostraca > Artemiidae > Artemia > Artemia sp. Kazakhstan ARC1039. Next base: position 44,818 of record JAQQPU010000745.1, on the reverse strand, counting down.
AAATTAAAACAAACAGAAATTATTACGTAAATGAGGGGGTTCGCCTCCTAGTCAATACCTCGCCCTTTTCGCTAATTTTTTTAGTACTTTCAAAAGAGCTATCTATTCTAATTAACCGGCCTTTGTGATTCAGGGGTTTGTGATTCGAACAAAATTCCAACTTTAGCGTAAAGAGCAAGATATCGACTAGGGGGCAAACTCCCTAATATACGTAATAAAACATACGAATATAGAAATTCGTTACGTAAGTTAATTCTTAAGTTACGTCAGAACAAAATTTCATAAAAGCCATTTAGCCAAAAAAAGGAAAATTAATATGCGAATTTCGTTTTAATTATTCATGTACGGTGAGCCAAAATCAAAGCTGCATTAATTCAAAAACGTTCAGAAATTAAATTTAAAAAAACCAAGTTTTTTTAACTGAAAGCAAGGAGCCACATTCAAACTTAAAACGAACAGAAATTATTCCGTATATGAAAGGGGCTGTCCCCTCCTCAATACATCGCTCTTTACGCTAAAGTTTGACTCTGTCACACAACTTTATTTTTTAAAACAATTAAAAAACTTTAGCGTAAAGAGCGGGGTATTGAGGAGGGGACATCCCCTTTCATATACGGAATAATTTCTCTTCGTTTTAATCCAGTAGTGTGATCGTATCGATCTAGTAGTCCTATAATATCGTGAGAGGGCTCATTCGAACGGAAATTAAAAGTTCTAGTGTCCTTTTTAAGTGACCAAAAAAATTGGAGGGCAACTTGGCCCCCTCCCACGTTAATTCTTTTCCTGAAGTCACCCAATCAAACTTTTGAGACAGCCATTTTGTTCAGAATAGTCGAAAATCTGATTAATATGTCTTTGAAGATGACTTAATCCCCCACAGTTCCCGGGGGAAGGTCTGCAAGTTATAAACTTTGCCCATTGTTTACATATAGTATTGGTTATTGGGAAATATACAGGCGCTTTCAGGAGGTTTTTTTTCTAGTGGGCGGTCGGGGTCGGAGTAGGGGTTACGGGGGAGGATCTTTCCTTGGTGGATCTTTCCAGCATTATTTAAAAAACGGTCAGAAATTAAATAAAAAAAAGGTTTTTTTTTCAAATGAAAGTAAGGAGCAACATTAAAACTTAAAACGAACAGAAATTATTACGTATATGAGGGGGTTTGCCCCCTAGTCAATACCTCGCTCTTTACGCTAAAGTTTTTTTAGTACTTTCAAAAGAGCTATCTAATTAACCGGCCTTCGTGATTCAGGGTTCGTTATTCGAACAAAATTCGAAGTTTAGCGTAAAGAGCGAGGTATTGACTAGGGAGCGAACTCCCTAATATACGTAATGAAAGTATACGAATATAGAAAATTCGTTACGTAAGTTAATTCGTAAGTTACGTCAGAACAAAATTTCGAGAAAGCCAATTAGCCAAAAAAAGGAAAATTAATATGTGAATTTCGTTTTAATTATTCATGTACGGTGAGCCGAAATCAAAGCTGCATTAATTCAAAAACGTTCAGAAATTAATTTAAAAAA